>PVKM010039169.1:0-13859 GCA_004027735.1 Carollia perspicillata | reverse complement strand
TCTTCAACTTCATACTTTATATCTTTAGGGTAAAACCAGTATAGAGGAAGAAATTAAGATTATAATTGAGAAGGAAGGAGGAGTTATAAAATGGAATTACTCAGTTTGGAATTGGGCCATAACTCTCTAGTGAAAACTGTCATGGGAATATTAATGACCACAGATGGCTCAGACTTCACTTCTAAATGTCATCTGGAAGACACATTAAGCCCAAGAACAAGAATATTCAGGGAAGAATCCAAGAAGTTTGGGCACTAGTGTACTGAAGTGTACTTAAGCATAATTAGGACCCATTTTTATCCTCACTTAAGTAGGAAAGCTATTGATTTTCATTGGCTAAAAAAAGAAATGCAAATTTTGTTATCACGGGTACTGTCTTATTTTATGCTAAAGTATATTTCAGTGTTTACCATTTTTTCATCTAGACCTCTGCAAGTCTCCTATGTCATCATTCCAGTATTATAGAAACTGATCGGCTTGTGTACAAATGAAAGTTTATTTTATTAAGAATATCTTATCAAAATTATACTTTTACTGAACTTGAGTATATTGCAAAAATCCATCCATAAAGAACTAAACTATAGGAACCATAGGAAAACCAATAGAAAAATTAGCTTTCTCATAATTCAAGATTTACAGATACTAAAAATATCAGTTTTCCTTCTATTCTTTGTTGTCATCCCAGAAGGTGTTATTTTAAACTAATTATTTTTCCCTAGATTAAAATAATTATTTTCTCCCTAGATGAGATCTCTGACTCTCCTACTTTTGACAATATCATTCCCAGAGATCAGCACATTCTGTTACCCAGCTCATTGCTTAGAATAACTGATTACACTTCCTATATGAAAGCTATACCTGCTATCTTATCAGGTACCAGATTCTACTTGCAGTGTGGTTCTCATCTGTCTTTTCCTTCTGCCAGCCTTTCTCAACCAGCATTCTAGAAGATAACCAAACCCTGATACCATAAGACCCTAAAGCCCATGAATTAACTTCTTTCCTATGCATCTAGACCACATTGCTACTAGTCACATACCATCTTCGTAAAAATTTAGATTTAGAAACAGTCACTCAATTTTTTTTTTGTTTTTTTTCTATGGTTCAGATGAGAAGCCACAAGTGAAAAAGACTGGGATAGTCACCAAAATTCCTGGTTTTAGGCATTACCTTTACACACTGCCTGTTGGTTAATCTTTCATTTCACTTCCCTTTTCCTCAAAATTTCAATGGCTTTTCTTTATTTACAGGGTTAATTGTATTTATTTATGGGCATTTTCAAGGCTCCTTTGAACCTGATAGTTTTCTGTCCTTGCCCTACCTCCTATTGGCTCTGCCTTTGACTAGACTTGTGAATGTAATCTCTCTGGCTTGCCATTTATATATAAACAAAAGTATTGAACTAAGTCCCTAAAGCTTTGCAACTTATAAAATAGCATGTTCAGTAGCAAAGCTCCTCCACTTTGTCTTTCTGTCCCAGACAGACTTATATTGAATTTAAGTATTAGTTTCCTTGTATTTTTCTTCACTGTCATTTTCACTACTTGAAAGCCCTCTTTCTGTCTCGCTGAATCTCATCTGACCTCTGTGGCCCGAATCAAGAGTTATCTCTTTTGTGAAGACTTTCCTGGCTTCCGTATTTCTGTGTGACTTATCTCCCTGTTAGTTCTTCAGTAGCACGTATTACCTGTTTGTTCCTTTGGCATTCATTAAACAAAACCTTACTTGACTACCCATTTGTATTTGTATGTACCTAATTTCCCCCAACTAGTTTGCAAACCCTTTGAAGGTAAGGTATCAACTTCAGTGCTGGGCTGAAGAAACACATGTTGATTGATATATTGAAATCTACTCTGTGATAGCTCCATGTGAGACTCTGCTGGGGTATACAAGACAAACAGAAGATTCTGTACACTCTCAGAAGGACAAGTAAAGCTATGGCGATTCAGGGACATTTGAAACCATGAAACATGCCTTCTTTCTTGAATGTCTTTACCTTCTTGGCATCCATAAACACCTAATTTTGCTGGGTGCATCTCCTACATCTTTGGTTGCACAAGTTTTTGTTGTTGTTTTTGCTTCTTGGCTTCTCTGTCTTTACCAATCTCTGGAAAGTTGTTGTTACCCAGGCTGTTGTCCTTATTCTTGTATGCTCTTACTCAATAGAAGCTCCAGGGATAATCTATTCCATGCTCATAACACTCGCACGGACTAGTGGGTCTCAAATTCTTGAGGCTTTTTAATTACCGGGTTTTAGAGCTGTATATCTAACTGTCTACTGGAAATCTTTTTCTGATGATCCTTAGGAGCCCGAACTTCAACATATCCTAAAAATAAGTCATCATCTCTTATTGCCAAATCTCTTATCCTTTCTCATCCAGTCATCTAAATGGAAATGGAACCCTGATCTTCCTTTTATCATTAGATTCTGCTACTTTTTTTAGTTTCTACAGGAAAACAAACAAACAAACAAAAACACTTTTATTTGTCCTCGTCTCTTACTCTCTACCTCAATAACATCTTGACTGTTTTCACTTTTCTCTCTTTACACTGTCATCTGCAACTCAGTAGTTCTTCATGGAGACTAATGTAATAGGCTTCCCTTCTAATCTCCCTTCTTCTACCCTCACTCTTTTAAGTTATTCTTCTCTCTGTAGCCAGAATAGTTTTTTAAATGCCTATCAGGTTCTGTATCTTCTCCACTTAAAAACCTTAAATATTTCCCACTTCACTTAGAACCAAAACCAAACTTCTTATAGCATGGCCTGTGAAGTCCTACATGATCCAAGCTTTGCTTCTTTGTAAGACTTCTTATAACTATGCCCCTTTAGATCACCAAGTCTGCTGACATCTCTTTTGTTTTTAAAACGCACCATACGCATTCCTTCTTCAAATATTTTGCATGTGTTTCTCCCTCTACCCAGAATGCTCTTTCTCTGACTCTTTGAGAGGCCTTCGGTGTGATGTCCAAATCACTCTCTCACATCTCACCCCACTGCTTTTATTTTTTTTTTAAGGATTACTCTCTGACTTTTTATAAAAGAATATTTACTTGTTAATTTACTTGTTAATTTCCCGCCTGTCTCTTAAAACTTCAGAATCTACCTCTCTTCACGTCACATACTCCATTGAAATTGTGTAATTTCATGGAATAACCCATGCTTTAAAAAATCTTTTCTTCCTTTCCAAACACTGTGTCTTTTGCTTGGGATGTGTTTCTTTCTCTCCTTTTCAAGTAACACATTTCCAGTTTATTTCCACGATGTGGTTAGAGTTGTTTTCTTCTTTATGGAGACTCCCTGACCCTCCAGGCAGATATGATCATCCTCTCCTTTGTGCCATCCTTTTTGCATCTAGTACATACTTCTATATTCAACAGACTGTATTATAAGTACTCATTTACATTTCTGCCTGTTTTACTATACTAGGAGCTCTTCTAGGGAAGAAGTCATGTTTCATTTATTGCTTATGTACAACTCATTTCAATGCTTTGCATGTAATAGGCTCCCATTAAATAGGAGCTGAGTTAATGGGGCCTAAACAAGTGAACAAATATCAGTGTCCAGTCGGTAATATGGTAAAATTTGTATAGGTCTCAAGCAAAGGTTTCTCAGTTCCCACTGATCAATCATGGAACCTGCCCACCTGGCACAGTTTATAATTGGACACCTAATAGAGAGTTCACACAGAGCTAAGGCCACATGGACTTGGATTTCACCCAAGTCATACCAGCTGGTTGCTTCAACAAATACTAGTCACCATTTTGTAGAAAGGTACTTTAACATGAAAAAAAAAACATAGCCATACTTAACAAAATTAAGTTTTTATAACTTGGGCTGAGGATGAGTAGCAGTTTAAAATATATAGGTATAGTTCTTAAGTCACTCATTTGTCTCCTAAGCCTGGCACTGAACATTTAGCCCTTTTCTAACACCTGAAATTGTGTCTTCTGGTACTGATCCCACAGAAATCCCAGGGAGGCTCCACGTTCTTCCTCTTTGTTCATGATATGACCTACAGCTGCATGCACACACACTCTCCTTTCACTCTCCTTAATTTCTAGTTAGAAAAATTATATGCTGTAATGTTTACTTGTTGTTGTTTTTTCCTGGCCCTCGTATATGTGCTGTGAAATCATCCAGCCATCTGATATTGTTGTACCTATTTTCAAATGATAAACAAAAGGAAAAATACTAGTAGTTTTCTCTCCAGGGAAGTAAAGAAACAAATGGCCAGGTAATCATTATCTTAACATCTAACTTACATTTCTTACACACAAAACTGTGATTCCTTCTGGGAAGTGTAGCTGTGAAGGAATTCTGAAGAGGGAGAAATATTATTATTCGGTGTAGTCTGTTTCCTTTTGAAAGAATATGTATGAGAATCAAGAAGGAAGAAGAATGGTTCATGGTCATTAAGTAGCTAGGTCCCATTGAACTTAAGCTAAATAATGTAGAGATTAAATATACATTTGGGGGGGTTGGGTAGGAAATTCAAACACCTCTTTAGCTTTATTTCTCCAGGAAATGACATTGTAAGTTTCAGACTGCTAACTTGCAAAACAAACTTTGGAAACACATCTCATTTATAGGTGGGAGTAATGTTCACTCCAAAATCAAATTTGGGAGGAACCTAAAGAATGAAATTTTCCTGTTTAGGGAAAAGATGAGCATAAGTAAGGCAAGATAAAGCAGACTTCAGCTGAAAAAAAATGAGTCACTTTTCTCAGTTGTACGTTTTTTGTTTCAGTAATTATGTGGGAGGTAGAAGAGATGCATGAGTAGTCTGGGTTGCTGAGAAAATGCATGAGAGAAGCTAATATTCAACATTGGAGAGGTTGGTTTGGTGGGATTATAATGGAACTTTGAAAGGCCCATAAGACTCGGGTGGAACCTTTAGAGTTATTTCTAGCAAAGAATTCATTTTCCTTTCCACTGATCTAACCATATATTCCTTTGCTTCCATTTTCCACAGACCTTTCTATAGGCTGTTTTCTCAGCAGAACCCTTTAAATAGTTGAAAACTGTTTCATTTCAAGGCTCCAGACTTCCCAGTTAATGTATAACCAGAGACACTGAAGTGTTAAGCCACTTGTCTTTTCATACTCCAGGAATAGCCAACAAATCTGGGTCGTTCTGATTAAACCAAATTTCAGCCAAATTCTCTGGAACTAAGAAAGGAGTTTTCTTTGCACTCTAATAAAGAGTCAACAGGTCAGGCCTATATTAGTAAAAGAAGATTAGAGAATAAACTAGACTAAGGGATAACAAAATCTTCTAGGCATTCTCTATACATACACACTTTTATTATCTCCTAACATTAGGTGGTACTATTATTTCCATCTAAAATTCTTTCCATCCTCCACGGTGCCAAATCATGGTCTGCCTTCTAAAATTCTGTTGACGCAACGTTATTTACAGCAGCCAGGATTTGTAAGCAGCCCAAGAGCCCGTCAGTACATGTGTGTATAAAGAAGCTGTGGTACATTTACACAATGGAATACTACTTGTCCATTAAAAAAGAAGGAAATTTCACTGTTTGCAACAGCGTGGATGGACCTGAAGAGTATCATGCTGAGTGAAATAAGTCAATCAGAGAAAGACAAGTACCATATGATTTCACTTGTATGTGAAATCTAGTGAACAATATAAATGAACAACCAAAATAGAAACAGACTTATAGTTACAGAGAACAAATGACAGCTGCCAGAAAGGACAGAGTTGGGGAACTGAACTCAAAAGGTGAAGGCATTAAGCAAAAACAAAAAAAAATCAAACAAACAACCAAATTTCTAGGAATGAAACAAAACAAAACAAAAAAAAATCCCTCAAAGACACAGATAGTAGTATGTTGATGTTCAGAGGGAAAGGGGTATAGGGGAGTGGGGGAACTAGAATTCTGTTGGAAAATCATCTACTTTATGAAGAAATCGTTCCAGACATGTTCTTATTCCCCACTAGATTTATACTGTGATTCCTTCTCCCTCATAGTTTGTATGTGTGTGTAGTGCATACATGTGTTTTATATTTATATGTGTTGTCTTTTCCTATCTCTTAGGCACTGCTTAATTTTCACTCTTGAGTTCTCCTGTTTTTAGATTTCACAAGTCACTAAATGATGCGTGCACATACCGAGTCTACAGTTTAAGTTACTAAGTACCTTTATATTTCATCTCCCAGGATGTGCGAAAGAAGATGAAAAGTTGTCATCCTCTTTTATTGTGTTATATGCCTCTTTTATTGTATTGTAATCAATTTTCATTGATTAGTAGAGCTATGGTGATCTTAGAGACCACCTAGTTTTTTTAAACTTTTCTTTAGCCACAAAAACTCTTGTCCTAGATATTTCTCAAAATCCAAATGCACAAAACAGATACAATTTGCCTCTGTGGTAAAGCAGAGTTTGGTGTCCCAGAGCTCTGCATGGTCATCCCCATCCTCTCCCTCTGAGTCCATCTGATGAGGCCTAGGGAGCAGAGTTTTGGAAACAATGATCTACATCCTGTCCTGAATGGTGCGGATGTTGAGAAGTTTGTGCTCAAGGTCATTCCCCTCAAAGAGGGATGAACTGGATCCTCCTGTATCAACGCTACATCTTCCAGAGGGGTGACAGAGGATCATGTTCTCAATTTCTGGATTTACCTATCCCTACATATTCTAAATTTGTGAAGTCAGCATTTAAGTGGTTCATCAGTGGACAGGGGTCTTTTACAAATGAAGACAAGAAGTTAGTTTTCTGTTTGTCACCTTTTGACTCATTTTTCAATTAGTTTTTTTTGTCTGGAATCAAGATTTTCCTTAAATATGATATAAAGTTCATTTACTCATTCAACAAACATTTATTCACCATCTACTGAGCCAGAAGCTATACTAAATACTGAAACTATAGGAATAATTTTTTTCAGTGGAATACTCTCTACCCTCAAGCAGCTCAGAGTAGAATATGGTAGGCCTATATGTGTCTATTTAAAACTTTATTCAAGAATGTGCTCTGAGATAATTTTATCAATCTCTGGTATATTTTCCTAATTCTCCAGGGATGTTTTCCATGACAGAAGTATGTTAGTTTTTTTTTTAATTCATATAGTTGTGACTATCCAATTTGCCTTGGAAGTTTGAAGGGTAAGTTTTGTGAATAAGAGAATACTCATAGGTATTAAGACTTAAATACCACAACTCCAAACAAGCTGTTGCCTACTGTTATTGATGTTGTTGATGATGGTGATCTTGCGTGTGCGTGTGTTAAATTAATTATATTTCTAAGTACCCTTTGGTAAGAATACTTCAAGGATTAGTTTGTAGACTTCGGATAATGTGTGTGTGTATACATGTCTGACGTTTAATAACATTAATGCTCCTTAGACCTAGTATATATCAGTTCTTAAAATTGGAAACTGAAATATAATTAGCTTATCTTATAGATATGGCCAATAAAACAGGAATAGCAATTTGAGCCTGCCTTACACTTAGAAGACAGGGAGCCCATGTCTTCTAGGCAACTGAAATGTGAGCCTCTTAAGATCTAGACTCAGCCACTTTGATTCTTCAAGGAATGATGCAAAAATGTTTCACATTACCTGCAGTGGTGATAGGACCCAGGGTCTGGAGGCTGTGATATCCACAGACTGATGTCCTAATAAGTTAGTGGTCTTATCGTGGCTGTGTTTCCTGACTCCAGTTTGCTTTCCTTGGTTCTGGCCTATTTTTTGAGCCCAATTCTCTGGTCTTCCTGTCAATAACATGAGCTCCGATATTATCCAGTTTCTATTACTTACACCTAAGAATCCTACTGATACAACCCTATATCCAAGAAATCAGGCCCACGCTGCTAAATTTTTTCACCTAGATTATTGCAAAGGCCTCAAGGCTTTTTGCACTTATTGTTCCTTCTTCCTGAAATACTTTGTTCACACCTATTCTCATGACTTGCTTCCTTACTTCCTTGGGGCTCTGCTCCAATCTCACTTTTGTAGATATCAGCAAGGAGGCTTTCTCTCATCACCTTATATAAAGCAGCATCCCACCCCTATACTCCCTTTCTGTCCCCTTTTGTTCTCTTTCATTTTTCTCTCTAGTGCTTATTGATCTCCGCCCAAGAAAGTTATTATCTGCTCACACCAGTAGCATGCAAACTCTCTGAGAGCTTCCTGACTCTTTTAGTTACTGATGTTGTCTGGCACCTAGCAAAGTGCCTGCATATGTTGGATGCTCAATAAACACTTCTTGAGTGAATGAGTTTAAATTCTGCTCAGATGCAATAATAGCAATAAGCTAAAAATGTACTGTAGTTAATATCGGCACCTTCTTCCATGCCGTTCTTGCTTTAGGTCCTTTAGTCTTGACCAGTAGCCTCCAACATGTTTCTTTCCACCTCTGTCAGTCTAAGATACGTGATACAATGGATTTCCTAAGATTAATATGAGAAATTTGGTCCTGCCTACCACTACAAAAGGCTTATTTACTTCTCCTTTTACATTTTAATTGTTTAAATATTTGGGGAGGAATTTCCTGCTGTGTTAAATTTATACTCATTAAATTGTCTAATGCAGCTGTATTATTTATTTATTTACTGCAGGCACCATGAGGGGAAGGGCTTACTTTTGCCATTGGCACCATATGGCTTTGACTGATTATTGTATTTTACCTGATAGTCTTTGGACAGGCCTATCAGGGTGATGAATGGGTGAGAGGGGGGAGGAGTTCAAATACTGGTTGAGAAAGGATAACAAACCTGTAGCAGTAAGTCACATACCGTGAAGTATTTTAAACACTGAATAAGATAGAACATCCATCGTACATCCTATTTGCATTCCAGTGTAATCTTCAAAGAGTCAGCATGGCAAACACATTCTAAGATAAAAATAGCAAGATCTTTTAGAATAGATTTAACTTGCAACAAAAAAGAAAAATTCCTATATGGTTACTAAACAAGCCACGATTCCACATGGTTGTGATTGCAGCTGGAATTCTGTGTATACTTTTTCTCAGCATCAGTGTCTTATGAATGGAGGTTTTTTAAAAATAAAACTTTTGAAGACATTCTGAGACATTCTCAGAGAAAATTTGATTTGTGGGAATGGAAGATTAAAATGTATAATGGCACAGTACCAGACACTGTGTTCTGTGGTTATAACCTGATCTGAAGCCAAAACCTAATCCCCTGGTGTTCTTGAAGTCCAGTCTTCATTAGAGGCTTTATTCCAGACTGAAGTGCAGTGATAGCTCTGCTAACATAGGGCACTTTCAGTATATCTGGATCCCTGTGCCACTCTTGTTAAAGTAGAGATCCTAAAGAAGGAAGCTATGATTTAATCTTTCATCTTTCCCCAGAGCAAGACATCTTTAAGGTAATATAGGTGGCCCCTATATTACAGTCATGTGCCACTTAATGATGGGGATACATTCTAAGAAATGCGTTGCTAAGTGATATTGACCTTGTGGGAACATCGTAGAGTGTACTTGCACAAACTTAGGGGGTATAATCTATTACACACCTGGGCTATGCAGTACAGATGATTGTTCCTAGGCTATAAGCCTATATAGTAGGTTATTGTACAAAACAACATGAGAAAAAATCAAGCACAAGGGGAAATGATGCAATCAAAATACAAGATAGACACAAGATGTATGAAGCTGCTGCCAGCGAACACAGCATACTGTTTATACCAAACTTTATTTTTGTATGTAGAAAGAATACACTGTAAAATACTGATTAGAAGTATGGTATAGTAACTAAATAAACCAATAACATAGTTGCTTATTATCACTATCAAGTACTATGAATTGTACACAATTGTGTGTGCTGTGCTGTGAAGTTACATCAGCTATGGCATTACTGAGTGATAGGAATTTTTCAGCTACTCTTATGGAAACATTGTCAAGAAATTTCCCAAGAAAAACATTTCTTGAAGCTTTTCAACATTAGTTTTGGCTAAAATTAAGGCATCAAGAGCTCCCACAAAATGAAAAATAATTTGGCATGCAAGCACACACACGCACACGTGTATATATATATATATATACAGAATCTAAACTACTGAAATTTTAGGGCAATGATCTGAGTTCTGGCCAAGATGAAGGTGTGTATAGAAACCCTTTGCTTCCCTGCATAACCAAAAGGAGGATAACAACCAATCTGAAATCAATAAACAACCAAAAATGCCAGCAAATCAAACTGCATGGAACTCTGACAACCAAGGAATTAAGAAAAATCAGCCAGAACAACCAGACCGGTAAGGCAGACTATGTGGGGCGGCTCAGAAAAACTGCAGCAAGGCGTCTGGGGGCGGGGCTGACTGCTGAGCTCAACAGAGCTGCATGGGAGTGACTGACTTAAGGGGAAAACTGAGACTCAGAGGTGACTGTGGGCTATGGCTGGGTGGCCATATTGAGAAATACTTTCAGTTTGACAGGAGAGTCTGTTGGGAAGTGGGCTGGAGGTGAACAGGCAAGCTGCATTGTTCCCTCTCTGGCCCCTCCCCCACAGGCAATGTAGCACAGAGGGTTGCCCCGCCCAGCTGAATGCTTAAGGCCCCACCCCATTACAACTTAGCAGGTGCACCAAAACAAAGAAATATGACCCGAATGAAAGAACAGTGCAAAATCTCAAAACTAACAGATGAGGAGATTGCCAACCTATCTGATGAAGAATTTAAAGCCCTGGTAATCAAAATGCTCACAGAATTTACTGAGATTAGTCAAAAAATGAAAAAAACAAACAAACAAATGAAAGATACCCAAAATGAAATAAAGCAAAATATTCAGGAAACCAACATTGACAAGAAGAACACCAGGATTCAAAGCAACAATTTGCAACAAAAGGAAGAAATAAACATCCAACTGGATCAGAACGAAGAAACAAGAATCCAAAAAAGTGAAGAGAGGCTGAGGATTCTCTGGGACAACTTTAAATGTTCCAACATCTGAATCATGGGAGTGCCAGAAGGAGAAGAACAAGAGCAAGAAATTCAAAACTTATTTGAACAAATAATGAAGGAAAACTTCACCAATCTGGCGAAGGAAATAGACTTCCAGGAAGCCCAGGAAGCCCAGAGAGTCCCAAAGAAGTTGGACCTAAAGAGGAAAACACCAAGGCACATCATCACAAAGTTACCCAAGATTAAAGATAAAGACAGGATCCTAAAAGTAGCAAAAGAAAAGAAGATAATTACCTACAAAGGAGTTCCCATAAGGCTATCAGCTGATTTCTTAAAAGAAACCTTACGGGCAAGAAAGGGCTGGAAAGAAGTATTTGAAGTCATGAAAGGCAAGGACCTACATCCAAGACTGCTCTATCCAGCAAAGCTTTCATTTAGAATGGACGGGCAGATAAAGTGCTTCCCAGATAAGGTCAAGTTCAAGGAGTTCATCATCAGCAAGCCCTTATTACAAGAAATGTTAAAGGGACTTTAACATTTGCTTAGCTAAGAAAAAGAAGATCAACAATATGAACAATAAAATGACAACAAATTCACAACTATTAACAATGAACCTAAAAGAAAAGAAAAACAACAAAAACAAAAACTAAGCAAACAACCAGAACAGGAACAGAATCAGAGAAATGGAGATCACACAGAGGGAGGTCAGTGGGGAAGGGGAAGGGAAGGATGGGGGGGAAAGGTAGAGGGAAGAAGAAACATAATTAGTAGGCATAAAATAGACAGGAAGAGCTAAAAATGGTACAGGAAACAGAGGACTCAAAGAACTTATATGTACAACCCACCTATGAACTAAGCGGGGGGAATGCTGGAGGGTTGGGGGTCAGGGAAGAGAGGGGATAAAGAAGGAAAAATTGGGAAAACTGTAATAGCATAATCAATAAAAATACTTAAAAAATAAATTTTACGGATATTTGAGATTTCAAGTTTGTGTCTAAGGTAGTGATCATCTGTCATGTATCAGAACATTGGTTTAATGATAATTTTTAAAAATTAAACAGACTAACTTTGAAAATTTAAAAACTAAAACTAAAGCATATTAGATTGTGCCTCTTAATAAGATTATTCTTAAATCATGATCTCAGAGTCACTGTCAGGGTCCTGAAACTCAGAGCCAAGGGTAAGTCAGCCTTAGATAAACAGATTGTCTGGCCTAGGCCACCAATCTGTCCAACATTTGTGACCTATAAAGATTTTTCCTGCAAGCATCTCTGCTTATGCCAACTATTTATACATACACAGTGGAAACTTCCAAAGCTGTCGTTTCCCAGGTTTCCTTTGCTTACACAAGCAATTACGACTGTGCCGAGCCTTCCTTCCTCCCTCCTTTCTTCCCTTCCTTCCTCCCTTCTGCCACCCCTTCTTTCCTTTCTCACTCTCTCCCCTCCCCTCTCCCCTTCCCTCTCTCCTACTTTTTGGGGCCAGGGACGTCTTAGTTAACCCTTACCTTTTGTTCAAGGATAGAAGCCAAAAGAGAAGATTTCCAGATTATAATGTTCAGACTTTGCATTCTTGGTGATATGTAAGGATGCAGGTTGCCATAGGTGGAGATACAGAAGGGTCTAATGAAAGGGAGAGAAAGGATAAGAGAGAGGGAAAGAGAGAGAGAGAGAGATCTTCACCTCATTCCGAAGAAATAGGAAAAAAAAGTAGAAATGATCCAAGATAAGGGAGAGGAAGCTCAACAGGTATCTTGAATTAAACAGAAGCCTTCAGAAATACTTGCAGTGCCCTAAATTAGTACATTGCTATTTCATACAGAGAAGATATAATCCGAAAAGACACCTCTGCCTTCTTACCCTGTTTTATATATTTATTAAGTATCTCTTTCCAGGAAGCCAACAGCCAAGTTGTATTTCCTGACCCCCTATTATGGACCTGTGTCAGGTACTATGGGACATATTGTGATGGGGCAGGGGAATATAAACCCCTCCACCGAGGAGGTGAAAGAAGACTGGTATTTAAGAAATATGTACAAACTGAGGGATGACACTAATGAAAATAACAAAACAAGGTAGTCTGTGATTAAAATACACAGGTGCTGTGCTGTGAACGATCAGCTAGGGCAGGCTAGTATGAAGACTTTAAAGGTGGAAAAAGGGTGTTCAAAACAAGGGAGAAGAGACAATATTCCACCTAAGTGAGATGTTTGTGGAGCCTGAAAAAAGAGAACAGTGTTTGATGGTGAAAATTAGAGGGAGTGGAATATGTGTGTAGTGAAGCCCAGCCAAATAATTTGTCCTGCTTTGGTAAGAAATTTATACTATTGGCAGCTTTTGGCTAAAAGTATTATATGATGTATATTTAGGGTCCATATACCTGCAGCATTGCATGGAGGAGACTGGAGTCAGGAGGGCAAGTTAAAAGGTTATTATTTTTTTAAAGGATGAATGAGGAAGTAAAACCTTGAACTAGAGTGTTCACAACAGACATTGAAATGTACAGCTAATTGCAGACCTTTTGAGAAAAACGAACCATTTTCAGTGCACATGGGTCACAAATAAGTGTCAATACATGTGACCTGTGACCTTTCCAATTGGTCTGCCCAAGTGGCATGAGGTATAGGCAGTATGACAAGGCAAGTCATAGAAGCAGTCCTTGCTTTAGGTAGTTACCCCAGCCCTTCTGCAGAGCTATTTGCTTTTCATTTCCCTATTGGATTGCTGGCTCTATATCCCACCCTTAATTCTTCTGACCTGTTCGAGCATTTGTTTTGGGGCTCTGAGGTTTGGATCCCCTGCCCATCGAGCTATCAGTCCTGCTCTCTTCTCTGCCCTTTGGCACCAGTTATGGCATTGGACTCCATCACTCCATTTCAGACCCACTGAACCCTAGGAAGCATGCCAGTTCCTTTAAGTTTCCCTGTGACGAGTAGAGAAATGAAATACATAATCGTAAAATTTCCAACTTAGATAGTGGGGTG
>PVKM010039168.1:0-13859 GCA_004027735.1 Carollia perspicillata | reverse complement strand
ATCTGCTACTCCTTGATTTTGGACTTCCTAGTTTCCAGAACTGTGAAAAATCAATTTCTGTTGTTAATAAACGACACAGTCTGTGGTTTTTTGTTACAACAATCCAAATGGACTAAGATAATTACTTATTATGAAAATGCAAATCAAAATCACAAAAGCACACTCATTAGAACAGCTATTCAAAGAGACAGACAATACCAAGTGTTGGCAAAAATGTGAAGAAACCAAAACCCTTATATTACTGGTACAACTGATCCATGTAAAATGGCACATGTAAATGACTCAAGCTCATTAAAAGAATCTGGCAATTTCCTTAACATTAAATATAAACTTACTATGTGGTCCAACAATTCCACTTGTAAAACTCTATCCAAGAGTAATGTGAATAAATGTGTACATGGAGACATATACATGAGAATCTATAGCAACATTATTTGTAATAGCTAAAAGTTAGAAACTATATAAATGACCATAGACTATCAAGAAAACAAAATGTCAGACGTGCACACAATGTAATACCTTCCAGCAATAAAAAAGAACAAACTTCTAATACATATCACAATACAGATGGACCTCAAAATATTTCACTTAAGTGAATACAGCCAGCTACAAAACACTGCCTACTGTATAATTTCATTTACATGAAATGAAATTCATTTCATTTTTTGAGAAAAAGCAAATTTATAGAGACAAAAAGCACATCAGTGTCAAGTAGATCAATCATTGCTTAGGGCTGGAGTTGAGTGTTAACTATAAATGGGCTGGAGAAAACTTTTGGGGGACAATGGCATGTTCTAAAACTGATTGCAGTGATAATCACACAGCTCTGTAAATTTACTGAAAATCACTGAGTTGTACACTTAGAATGGGAGAATTTTATGATCTGTAAGTCATTTATGTATATATATTATGACATCTAAAAAATTTTAAGCATCATAAGATCTTGTCAGAAACATACTATAAAATCAGTATAAAACTTCTTTGTAGTTTGACTTACCATAGAGTAACATAACACTTTATGAGGCTAGACCAACAACAACCTTAAGACAATGTTGGTAACACAAAGCGAGGTTTAATTTTTTTTCTTAGAAATTTTGTTGCTCTGATGTTCCTTTTAAAGTTTAAAGTGTATCAAGAAGAAATTCAGAAAAATGATTTGGAGAAGAAATAACAATTTGACCTAAATTAAATACTTTTCTTCCTTTTCTGCACACATAATATTCTATATACTCTCTTAACTCAGCTTTGAAGATATATTCCAAAAGACCTCTAGGTCTGCGAACAGTTTCCTAAAACCCTGACCAACCTCAACATTATCTTCTCAAAGAAAATACATTTTGGAACTGGAGAGCATTATGCTGAGTGAAATAAGCCAGGCAGTGAGAGACAAATACTGTATGATCTCACCCTTAAGTGGGACCTAATCAACAAAACAAATAAGCAAGCAAAATATAACCAGAGACATTGAAATTAAGAACAATTGGACAGTAACCAGAGGAGAGAGGGGAAGGGGTAATGGGGGGAAAGAGGGGTAAGGTTTTCAGGAACAACTATAAAGGACACATGGACAAAACCAAGGAGGGCTGGAAGCCGGGAAGGGAGGTGGGGATGGCTGGGGTGCAAGGGGAGTATTGGGCGGTAAATGCAGACAATTGTACTTGAACAACAATAAAATATTTTTTAAAAGAAAATACATTTAGTGGTAGAGACTATCTGGGGGAGAGGGAAAGAGGGAGGGAGGGAGAGAAAGATTTTTAATTTCATGATTATTTTCTTTCCCTTTATTTATATAAATATAACTGATATAAAGACTGTTTTTAGATCTTCAACTTCTCTCTGTTAATGATAAAGGGTAAACAATAACTTACTTTTTTGCACTTCTAGATTAAATTCATCATTTTGCAGTGTATAATTCAGTGGTTTTTAGTATGTTCACAATGTTGTACAACCAGCACCACTTTCTAATTCCAGAATATTTTCATCACACCAACAAGAAACCCCATAGCTATCAGCAGTCTTCCTATGACTCAGGCCCTGACGACCATTAATCTACTCTAGTCACTAGGATTTGCCTATTCTGGACATTTCATATAAATGGAATCATGTGATATGTAGCCTGCAATGCCTCGTATTTTATAGTACCTTACCATAGTACTTGGATTTTTGAAGAGGTAGAAGTGAAAGCCCATTTAACAATAAGATCGCTTTTTATTTTGTAATTGCCTTTCATTAAAGAGAACAGAGTCAATTAGATACAATATTTTCAAACCTTAGCTCAGTACTTATTAGCTATGTGAACCCAAACAACTTACCCAACTCCTGGAGTCTAGATTTTTATGGGTAAGCCTGCATAACATTGGAAACCTTTCAGGATCATTGTGAAGACTATAGATGTTTGTGTTTAGCGTGAACCTGAGACAATGTCCACTATTAATTTACGAAGCTTATCTAATTACCATCATCATTTTAATTTGACACTCAGCTGTTCATGCGAGAATAGGAGTTATACAATAGTAGAAGAATGATGAACTAGGTATCAAGAGGTTTGGGCTCTATTCTAAGCTCTGCCATTAACTAGTGGCATGCCGTTAAATACATGTCCTTACGCTTTGATATTCAGTTTCGTCACTTGTAAATTAAGGAGTTAGTCTAAAATCTAGTCTCCAGTTGACCTCTACAGTTCTTCTCTAACCAAAGCAAACACGATTCCACAAAATAGGTGCATTGTATACTCATTATTCCCTCTTTCTAAATAAGAGCAACATACTCCAAGAAGTATCTGAAATAAAGCTTTTAAATGGGAGAATATATTAGAACTTAAATTTACAGTTCTTTTACCAAAAACTAAATAGCACTTAAGTAATGTTTACTGTATACATTGAAAGTGTATCCCCACAAAAAGCCAAATAGCCAAGCTTCACGCATCCTACGTGGCAAGAGAAGGGAAGGGTGAAAAATTCCCACACAGAAGGGCTGAGAGTGGCGCCCGCATTTCTTCATTCACTGGAAGCATCACACAGTGCTCTGTGGTCTAGGCCAGTTTCACTTCTGAAGTAACCGTCATTTCAAGGTTCGAAAGAAATGATGCGCTGGAAGTATGATTAATTTTCTGTCCGTGCTCTCTGACACTATTTGAGTTCCAGACCTTGGCCCAGATATTTTCTAACCATCTCTCATAAACTATCCTACTTCCTTATATGACCTGAATATTTTTATCTTAAAGTTAACATTGAAGGCTTTAGGTGCTCTCACTCATTACCAACCTTAGCATCCTATACACATCTTCCATTTTTACAGTCCCTCACCACTGCAGAGTCACAATTCAAGTCACACAAGTGGCAATGAGAATTGGTTTCTTACAATGCTTTTTGCTTCCTATGTATTACCATGTGTAGTGAGTGTTTTCTTTAAATTCACAGTATATTTACATTTACTTCAAGTAAAATAGAAATATCAATACTTAGCCAACCTATGTGCTCTTTTTTTACTTTGTCCTTTTAGTCCCATTCTCCTTTCCCTGATTTACAAACATAGAAGATTTTTCACAACTGTTTCTCACAAATAAAATGATTCAATAAATCATGCCATTTGAAAACCTGTAATTAGCATTTGAAAGGTGCTCAATTTCACCATCTACACTATACTATCAAATTACCTTTTAAAAGTTATCTTTACTTTAGTTCCATACCTCAAGACAGTTTTATGAGTAAGTTCAATCGAAAATAAGTTTAAAAAAGTAAGTTCTTTTTAGAACATCAGAAGTTTAGAAGGGATCGAACATGGAACAACTACATATCACCAAAGATTAAATGGCAGAAGATATAAATATTTGTTATAAAAACAATTTCCTAGAAGATTCTTCCATAGACTGGTAATTTAACGATTGTCACTCTTAGAAGCAAATTCAATGCTGAATGTCAACAGAAAATTTGAAGTATATGCAACATTCCAAATTCCCGGCTTCACACTTTTAATGATTAAAATCATTATTAATAAAGTGATATCACCATCATGATTGTTGCATATACTCTCCATATACACCCATCTCAAAGAGCTTATAACAGTGGTTAAATATTTGAGGAGAAAACAGCAGTCTCTCAAAAAGTTAAACTGAGCCCAATCTCTAGATGAGCTACATTGTGAGATGCATGAAGACAGGGTTCATCAATCCTGTTCTTTGCTGCGTCCCCAGCACCAAGGACATGTTTGAACAATAGTAGACATCTAACAAGTGAATAACTCTTCTAAAATTGGCTTGTTGTAATAGTTTCAAATGTAACACTCAGGTGCTATCAGACAAAGCCAGGCTGTACTCTGGGCCTACATGAGTTGAATTTCCTAACCATTAGAGGGACTAGGGCCTACAAAGTGCAGTGATGCCTTGTCCAAAGAAAGAAAATGATCACTCCTAAGAACTGAGAGAAAAGGAAAACACACCAGGGCCTCCTCCACACACACCCTTAAGATGCAATTTACATACTAAATAAAGGTAAACCTTGGAGGCTTAAAAAGAATCTTTTCCTCCCTTTCACTTGAACCAATAAGTTAATACATTCACTTATTGGCGTATTTGTCTGTTCTTGTGATGTTTCTTCTTTCTGACTTCTTCATCTACCTATGCCTGACTGCTTCTGTCCATATCTAATCCTGGTTTTTAATGCCTTTCTGATTAGTTTTCCAACCACACTGCAAAGACTCCACAGCTATAACTAAAACTTCCACCTTCCACCTCCACTGCACAGCATTTCCCAGTTTTGCGTTGCCCCACTTTTCTTTCCTAGTAGTACTAACAAGCACCGTTCCTAAGACCTGCAGTCCCGAATTCATCTCAGTGTCTACATTTCCATCAATAAGGGCTAACGTTTACTGAGCCCTTATGAGCAAATGTCAGGTATTTGACGTAAGTTATTTCATTTACTCGTCACAAAACCCAAGAGATGCACATCAGTCTCTTTCCATTTCTCGGTTAAAGAAACTAAGGCTTACCACTCTCCCACATCACACAGCGTGTGGATAGCAGTGCTGGGGCCAATAGGCCGTGTTTCTAAATGCTCTGCCATATTGCCTCTCTCATAACTATTTGCAAAGTCATCTAATTTCCTAAAACAAAACCCAAAACTATTTCTTTCTTTTTCTTCCAAGCATAAAACTCCAGTCCAGAATCTGATTATAATAAGCCTGGTTAATAATGTAATGTAAAAATAAATGCTTTTTTTTTCTGATCTAGGTTTAGAAGACCTATATTCTAGTCCTAGCTTCCTTACTATGTGATCTTGGACATGATATTCAAACTCCCTGTGTCTTAATTTCTCATCTTTAAAATTAAGATAGTAAAATCCACTCTAACATGACGATTTTCAGAACTAAAAAAAAAAGCATTTGGGGAAGTTGAAAATGCTATATAAATACAAAAGTAGGCCAATAATTCAGCTTCCTTTCTACCCTTTCTGGCTTATTTTTCTTGTAATGAACCACTAACATGATCCTCTCTTGCCATGAAACTATGTAACTATTCTGTCCTGGCCATCATCCACATAAAATGAAAGCTTTTCACTCTTCAAAAATTTCCATCTACTTGTAGACCTTTTTTCCTAGACACACTTGTATTTTTCTCTGCTCTTTTAAGCCACAAACTGATTGCCTACCTAGCCCACAATATCAATCTCTTCTAAATTCCTCCAGTTAATCCTCACTGGCTCCCAAACCCTTCAATTGTTCCCCAAAAGTGACAGCTTCTATGCCACATCAAAGTAACTTCAAACTGCTTTTTCTAGGACAACTTCCAACCCCCTCCCCCAAAACAGGGGTTCCCTGCTATGTCTTAATCATCCATAAATCTACACCCTCAAATTCCTGTGTATAGCTCCTCTCAATCATCCAGGGAACAATAGTTCCCTGACATTCTCAACACCCTTTATTCTCAGTACCCACAGAACGCTAATTTATGTAGCTATTCAAGTTTGGGAAGACCTCTTGCTCTCATTTTATAAAATAACTCCACTCTGATCTGCAAAGAAACATCTCCACATTTAAGCAGGCAGGCTAACTGGCATGCTTTCCTTTTTTCCCCCTTCTCTGACACTGCCCCTACCCCTTATTTAGGCTCCAATCTCAGCGGTGATTCTTGCATTCTTCCCTCTCCCTGCTCCCTCCCTGCCCAAATCTGGCGTCCTGAGGAGAACTGAGCATGCACAGTGGCCAAAGCCGATCCCAGGATGCAAACTGAAATCTTTTGCAGATTTTGAGCCGGCAGACGAGGTAAGGCCCTAAAAATACAGTGGCCTGGTATTTGCCCATTCCCCATGAGGTATTATTTGATTTAAAGATGTGCTCAAAACCTAGGAATAGACTCAGAAAAAAATGGACAGCTTGCTGCCAGTCCCTTGTCTGCTAGGTGGGTCACCAACCTGAGTAGTAGAGAGCTGAGAACAGCCCCTCCACCTGGCTTGGTGCAGGGAGATTTCTGAGCTGCTGTGAGCACTGATAGATGGCTAGAAGCTTTCATTTGGCATCTCTGGTGCATTGAGGAAATATTGTTGGGTTTTTTTTCTTTTTCTTTTTCCTTGAACACAGTAACATCAGCTGCTCCAGGGTGAGAAAGAAGATGTTGCCTGAGGATCTACAAAGTCTGTGAGGCAGCCAGAAAGCTTTGTGGAGAGGATAGACAAATCAACTACTTATCCAAGAATTAGATCTAGGGATCCAGGAGGCTTAAAGATGCAGAGATAGACAGGATTTTTCCAAATGACAATTCAGGAACCTTTCAGATATTCAAATATGAATCGTGTGCCTATTTCCCCAAAATGCATATCTTCTTTGTATGTGAACCATGACACATTTCCCTTTGAGAGACACTGACAGAATACACACACACACACACAAAACACGATCCTTCTGCTATCCTTTCCCCTCGTTTCTGCAGAGACTAAATCTCTGGAGCTGCAACAGCAGCAGATTCCTTTACCTCACTGTCAGGGGGATGAGGCACGAGAAGGAAATTTATCACAAATAAATATGATACAAAAAGGGCTTCTTTAAAGGGGCTTAGAACACCACTGCACAGCCTGAGAAACAGAGATGGGCTGTAACAAGCAGAGAAAGACACACAGCTGCCCCTGCTGCTAAAACCTAGCCATCTCTTCAAACAGCAGCAAACATGAGACATTTCATCACCATAGTGCATCCATATTGAGGGGGGGGGGGGTGGAAACCGTGTGCTTTGCGTTATGCATTTCAGTCACCCGAGATGGGAGGAGACCCCTGACCATATGCCGTGGGAGCTATCCACCACCCCAAAAGTACACTGCTGCACCTAGCTAGCAGATCGCTTGCCTGACAGCTTTTGCAGCAAACGCCGTTAAATCTACATGACAGCAGGTTGTCTCTTACCGTAGGCAGCAGCGGCTCCATTTGGGCCCCCTGGTCTTTAATCTCCATGTTTTGTAACGGCTCTGGAATAAGCACCTTTCTCTGCAGTGTCTTCAGTGTCTTACACTCAGCCCGGCACTCGCTCTGCTTAGTATTCGGATCAGGTAGCTCTGAAGCAGGAGGCAATTGCACACTCCAACTCACCAGAGTCACATGGCTCCTACTCACTCGGGCTGCTAGCCAGGTTTTGCACCGAATGCCTTGGATCCCTGGGCCGGTAAGAGAGATCTCCCAACCCCTGTGTCACTGCCCACACCTGGCTAGTGGTATAACATACAGCCTGCAGTGCTGCAAGTCTAATGAATCTCACCTAAGATGCTGAGATCTTATATAGACTAGTCCAAGGTCGATTCCAGCCAGCTCAGCCAGATTTTTACACTTTGAGACAATTCACTTGATTCCTGTAAACAAGATAAGTTAATAAGATTTACTAGTTGTCCCACTCTGAATATCTGAGGTCTTTAAAAACAAATAAGATGACATCGAAATTGATATGTTTTAGTGAGCCTGAACTAGGCACTAACAAAGAAATCAGACATTTAAATCACTTTTGACTCAATAAGAATTGGGAAGACAGATACTTTCAATATTTTAATTGAGAAACTTAGGTAAGATACACACTGTTAAAAATATAACAAGCTTTTCTGTAATTTCCAACAAAACACAACAAGGAAAGGAAGTATTTTGATAGTAGCAATAATTAAAATAATAAAGCACTGTGAAAAGATCATGAATCTGACAAAAGTAACCCAAGTATATACCCTTTTTTGCCTTAAAACTCTCAACCATAGAAGGATAGGAGATTCTCTAATTCATGGGAGAAAAGGAGTCAGGGCACGTCTTTAGTAGGGAAAAGTATGTGATAATTGTTGCTGAATGACTACACATATTTCCTAAATTGATTATGGATCTAGAATATTATAAGTAATGAAGTCCACGTATTAATGGACCCTAGACTAAGAGCATGGAAAGTACAAATGAAGAGGGGTTGAGAGATGATGCCTGAAAATTATTAAGATTGTTTACCTTAAATATGAAAATTTTTACTGGATTTTAAAAACATTTTACCAACATAGGTGAGTATTAAATTATTTCCAGCAACACACCAAAATGTTCCACAATGCTCCTCACAGGTAGAATTATAGGTGACTTTTATCTGTTTTCTTTCTTGATACAATTCAATTTCCTTTTTAAGTGAATCTGTTGGGGTGACCTTGGTTAATAAAATCACATAGGTTTCAGGTGCACAATTCTATGACACATCATCTGTGTATTGCCTTGTGAGTTCACCGCCCCAAGTGCAGTCTCCTTCCTTCACCATTTGTCCCCCCCGCCCTCTTCTTCTACCTTCCCCAGCCTCCCTTCCCTTTGCAATCACCAGACTGTTATCTGTTTCTATGAGTTCCTTTTTTCCTCTGATTAATCCCTTCACCATTTCTACCCAACCCCCAATTCCCTTCCCCTCTGACAGCTGTCAGTCTGTCCTGTATATCTATGAGTCTATTTCTCTCTTGTTCATTAATTTATTTTGTTCATTAGATTCAACACATAAGTAAAATTACATGCATTTGTCTTTCTCTGGCTTCTTTCACTTAACAATTCTTTATAATAAACTTCAATTGGTTTATGATAAGAAAACATCTTGTTTTTAACCATAATAATTAATATATTTATTGAATCAGTGGTAATTTTGTGCACAACATATTGAGATGACTTCAAGGACTTAAATAGAAAGATGTCTGACAAGTAATTTACTAAATTGGGGCTCAACTTAACACTCTACCATGGACTTGTGCATAAAAGTTCCCTTCCCTCTCAAATGACCATCAACAGATAATCATAAACAACTGATTAGAAAAATAACTTCTTTTTAGAAAGATTATACTTACCTTATTAAGAAACCATAGGTCACCCAGTTTATATTTGTTCAAAAGAACATTTAAATGCAACTAGGAAAAAGTCTGAATCTTTATTCCAAGAGTCAAAATAAAAAGTGAGATATTTTAAATTACTTTTAATTAATGTTTTCCTACAATGTGTATTATTAAACCATATAGGTACTTTGCTGGAACAACAATTCCTTGGTGCTTAATGCTCGGTGCTATGTGCTAGAGCTAGTATTTCTACCGGTGTGATAGAACTGAGTGAGAGTTTCAGCAGCAAGTGTGAACCCTCTAAAGTTGCCTCCTCTCTGATTCAAGATGTTGAATGCTAGCCTAGCAAAGACAAACAAAAAAATGGAAAAAGAGAAAGCGAATCTCGCTTAATTTACTACCTCTATCTTATAGTTCTAAAAACTTTGGAATTAAGACCCATACCTCAGAGAATATGACCACACAATAAACAAGTCCCATAAAGAAGATAAGTATAGAACTGATAACTTCTGGGAACAAAAGTATCACCAGGTAGTAGAATGTTTACCAATAAAATCATAGAGTTTTATAGATAAGCCCTTGGAGATCAACTTCTCCATCAGTCTCCAGACTCCAGAGGTGAAGGGTACAGGAGCTAAGGAAGAGGGAATCCAAACTGCATGAACAGCTTTTTCAACTATACATGTCTGTCTTGGAGGTTCTCATGAATTCTTGTTGGAGGATAGAAAAGGTAGTAGCTAAGATATACTTTTTGAAAAATGTTTCCAGATAACTTTTCTATTCCTCCAAGTCCAAATCTTTTTCCACTACAGTCAAATTTCCTTGGATCATAGATGATTAAAAATGGGTTTCTGTTTAGCCTGACATTTCACTAGTACAATTTGATAGCCATAATTTCAAACATCGCATTAGGTATTGTAAGACTGAATCTGTCCAAGTAACTGAATGTTCCAGACACCCCACTGGAATGAGTCAATAGTCTGATTTCATTAAGTCAGTCCTACTATGCGTGAGGGACACTGTGCTACTGAGGCTACTTCCTGTGGTACCCAGCAAAATCAAAGTGGAATTTTCCTCTCTGAAGAATGAATAAAAGTAGCAATCGGCCAGAAGCCAACCATACAGACAGGGGAATTACAGAAAGCACTAAACAAAAAAGCCACCTTCCTCTCCAGCTGCCCATGTGGTCGCCAGTTGGAAAGGAACACAGCCACCATGGTGTGCTTTCTTCCTTGATTTGTCCTGCATCCTGGGACTCTTGCTGACCTCGATTTTTACTAATCCCCCAAGGATGCAAGTTAGCATGGATCCAATGTCCCCATGGTTCCTACCTCCTTTTGCTATCTTAAGTCCTGTGGGTTAAGATATGCACATTAACATAATGTTTTTCTTAGAGAAAAGGCCATCTAATATTAATTGTATTTGAAGAAGACACTGGATTCAAAAGGTGATTGCCAACACTAGTTTTTCAAAAAAAACACTTTACAGTCCTGGTAGTATTGGGTTTCTGGCTTAGATGTGAAAGTCTTTGCTTTGACCCTTTTTAGTATAAAAGAACTGAAGTTCAGATAAGCAATAAGATCAGAAATATATTATAGTATGTTGGCGATAATATACTAGATTAAGATCAATATTTCAAAAATGACATATGTGAATGTGTCATAGCACTGTTTATATTACTTACTTATCTGTTATCCTTTCATACTTCTATCCTCTGGGATTGGTACAAATGTTCTGAACAAATTAAAGCATATAACAATATGTAGATTTGGCAGACTTATCAATCCCAAAGTGTTTAAGAGAATTTGGCAAACTGAAGAAATAACAAAAATGTTCTTTCCTGACAGCTTCAATAATGATGATATTTGCCCTGGCCAGGTGGTTCAACTGATTGGAGTGTCATCCCATGGACCAAAAGGTGATGGGTTCGATTCCTGTTCACAGTATATACCTAGGTTACAGGTTTGATCCTCGGTCGGGGCATGATCAATAGTTCTCTCTCACATTGATCTTTCCCTCTTTCTCTCTAGCTCTTTCTCTCTCTCTCAATAAACATATCTTCGGGTGAGGATTAATTTAAAAAATGACATTTGAGCACTAAGAAAAAAGGCAAGAATGCCCATTCCCAAATCTAGCATATAATAAGGAACCTCATGGTATAATACTAGAATTCAAAAGTGGCAGATCATACTCCTTTTACAGATGTTCTTGGACACAAACCTGATAAGCATGATTCTAGCCATCAACTATCAGAAAAGGAAATATATGAAATAAGTAATTAGGAAACGCACTCTAATGTTAGGCGAATGTTCATATTTAAATGAGGCTTAATTTCCACTTCTCTTAGTTCACAACTGATTTTCCCAATCCTGAAGCTTAGGAAAAAGACTTCATTTTCTCTCTTTGCCCAAATTTATCCCTACAGAGGAACTCATGTAAGGCCTACACACTAGACTGAATACTAGAGAATAGCATCTTAACCCTATCTAACTCAATTTAACAAACATTTGAGTACCTACCATGTGCTGGCAACAAGAACAAATAAGACATGAACGCTGCACTCAAATAGGTCATAGTTTAGAAGAGAAGGAACATAATATTATTTGACAAGTGCTTAGGTATAAATATGTGCAAAAAACAGAGGTAGACCAAAAGATAACATGATTAACTTTTAATAGCATTTTTCTCACCCTTACTGTACAGATTTAAAATCCATAGGCTATTTCTTTCATTAAAAAATCTAATTTTCCTTTACTTGTATGCATGCCTCAATTTATTACTTCTCCAATTATCGGCCTTTATGCCTAATTATCACTGTCTTAGTTAAATAGTCCTGCATGTATCATTTGTATTCCTAACTTGAAAATAATCAATATCACACTTATTACAGACTTAATCTTGTAGCTAAATAATCCTTAACTTGTCCTTTTTTATACCAATTTATGAAGAAATACATTAAAATAATCATTATTCAGTGTTAGCGTGTGAATTTTACTATATGTTGCCAAATGATGACAAACCAGAAAAATCTCTCAGTTTTTGTTATTGAGTTTACGCTGTCAAAGAAAGATGACAAATGTCATACAGAAAAAAGAGAAGAAAAAAATCAAAACTCTTTCTTTTAGCAATATTTCAGCTTTATCACAAGCAACCCAACTATTAGTGAACAGAGTGTTCAGATACATTTTATACATGGGCTTACATAATCTAAGAATTTGAATTTGTGTTCCAAATTTACTGTAATTTTCAGAGTTCCGTAATTCACATGTCTTTCTGTATTACTTAAAAAACAGATTCTTTTTTTCTAATGGAGACAACTTTTCTGAAACTGTAATTGGGGCAAACCATAAAATAATTTTTGCTGAATTTATTAATTAATTCAACAAATATATTTATTAATTTTTGTGCTGGTGTGTTGGTATAAAAATAAGATATATCTTCTGGTCCATAAAAGGAAATGGACGATTATCTCATGTAGCGTGGTGATAAGAAAATGCGATGCCCGGGATGTTAAAGGGACGTGAGGCGGGAACACACTGCACAGCCAAGCGGTGTGGGGGAGACGAGGCCTGAACTAGAGCACGAGTGATGTTTAACCAGGCAAACCAAGGTGAAAAAGCTATGCCATTCTGGAAATATTTCAAAAATCAGAGCAGCATAAAGATAAAAATGACAGTCATTCATAATCCTACCACCCAGAGATAACCATTGTTAACATTTCAGCACATTTTATGTAAAAACTTGAAAATTGGGGGCATAGGATGGCTCTTTCTCTCTACTTCTTATTTCCATCATATCTAAAGCAGTGGAGTTATGTTATAAATAAGAATTGCAAGACCTGATCTCCCATGCTGCATCAGGACTGAGGGAAACTTTCAAAGCCTCTACTAAGGAATGGCACACAATTTCTCTCTGCTTTCAAATTCTACCACCCTATTTGAATTGTCAGTTTCTCCCCCCACCCCACGCCCCAGGATTCAACACTAGGATTCCCCACCTCACACCAGGACTCAACTAATGGAGAAAGAACACAAGGCTTTTTCTCAAGGGTGCACACTGGCAACTAAGGCCCTTGCACTTTTCCAGTTCTTCCCTCCTCAATTGCAGAGAAACTTTTGCTGTGGACAGCCTTCATCATTTCATACAATGCTGTTATTTGGAAAGTGTGCTTGCTGCCTGGGTTCAGGCCTCTGAAACTTAAAGCAGGTTTTTCTACTGTATCATCCATGAAGTGCCAGGACATTAAGTGCCAATGACTAAATGAGGAAATGCTAGGCAGTTAAGTAAATGTAGAAGGCAAAACTTGATTAAGCTAAAAAAGATTATTTTACTTTGATACTCATAAAGTAAGGCAAAACTGAACAACTGGAAATTGCTTTTATTTCTAGTAAGAAAGTTAATTTTGATGTAGGTGTTTGAATTTAGTGCCACTTTTCAAGAATACAATCATCTCATAAATCAAGAGAGATACATAAAATTGATTTATTCTTTTAACAGTCATTTACTAAATGCCTCCAAACTGACTCAAAATTGTGTTAGATCCTGGAAATCCAAAGT
>PVKM010039167.1:0-13938 GCA_004027735.1 Carollia perspicillata | reverse complement strand
TGGAGCAACATAGTATAAGTCTGCTCACCCATCCATTTGACAACCTTTGTAAACATTAAAGGAGCCCTCTTATCTCTTGTTCTTCTTTTTCCAAACCAGCAATTTTTAACAGGTGTTCCATAAGAATTTTTAACAACATAAGATACTTGACTATTTAGTCAGGGGAACTGACCTCTTTTTCTTTAGATTGTCAAATAAAAAAACAATAACAGCCAACACAACAATAGACATCTGGTGTGAATGAATCAAAATTATACCTACTGTTTTTGTCAGATCAGCAAAAAAATGTGTTTGTGTGTGTGTGTGCACCACAGAATTTTAGTA
Source organism: Carollia perspicillata (assembly GCA_004027735.1). Classification (NCBI taxonomy): domain Eukaryota; kingdom Metazoa; phylum Chordata; class Mammalia; order Chiroptera; family Phyllostomidae; genus Carollia; species Carollia perspicillata. The sequence goes on along the minus strand of PVKM010039167.1, from coordinate 13,614 downwards.
GTTTATGTGTGCTGTGAGACCAACAAGGTTGAAAGTTGCTGTTCCAAGATAAATATATCAAGTTTCTGCCTCCACTATTTGTCATAGAAGATGATTTCTACAGTTCTCACAATCTTGGTTACCCTCCTCTGGAGTCAACACGAAACTGCCAATTTTTCTCTAAAATGTGTTTTATGACAGAATTTGATAAAACAGTCTAAATTTTGAACAGGACAGAGTACAGACAAACTGTAGTTCTATAAAGATGCTCAAAAATGATATGAAAAGAAGGATGTACTTAAATTAAAAACAAAGTTTCTAATTCCAGTTTTTTGATTTCCTATGTGTCCTTGGATAAGTCATTTAGCACTTCCAGACTTTGAATGACTTTGACCTGTGAAACTGGCATAGCACTATTCCTCTGCCTATTCACTCACCTCATAGGGCTGTTCAGAAGGTAAAATACAAAAGAAATGGTTTGAATAATTATGTGCACCTTTTATGACTGAACCAACATAGCTATGAAACTGTGATCAAAATAGTAGTTATTTAAAATATAAAATATAACCAGAGACATGGAAATAAAGAACAAACTGACAGGAACCAGAGGTGAGGGGGAAGAGGGTAAGAGGGCAGAGAAGGGAAGGACACGTGGACAAAGACAAGGAGGGGCTGAGGATTGAGTGTGGGAGGTGGGGGTGGGTAGGGCAGGGGACAGTAACAGGGAGAAAATGGGTACAACAGTAATTGCATAGCAATAAAAAAAGAAAAATGAAATAAAATATAAGATATATTTTAGAATTTAAAATAAACAAAAAAGAAAATGGTGTATCACCTAAAAACACCATAAAAATAACATAATTAGGTTTAAATTTTTCCCTTGCTTTTATAGAAACATATCACACATTGGCTCATATCAAGCTCATGTAAATTTAGTAAAAAATCTCTTAATGCTGTTTTTAAAAAATGTAGATTGGCCCTGGTTGGCGTAGCTCAGTGGATGGAGCGCGGTCCTGCGAACCAACCGATCGCGGTTCGATTCCCAGTCAGGGCACATGCCTGGGTTGTGGGCCAGTTCTCAGCAGGGGACACACGACAAGCAACCATACATTGATATTTCTCTCCCTCTCTCCTTCCCTTCCCCTCTAAAGATAAATAAATAAAATCTTCAAAAAAAAGAACCATTATAAAAAAAATGTAGATTGTTGCCAAGCCAAGTTGCCTTGAGTTTGCAAGTTGAAATTCTGAACCTTACTTAAAAAAAATGCCTTTATGCTTCCAGAATGAGGGTGTATAGCCAGGAGATTGACCGCTACTATAAAATCTTAAAAACCTGTTTACAGGCCTGAAGACAGAATTGGAAACCGCCCTCACCTTTCTTGAGTTAACTAGAATTCTCTTCAGGGAGAAAAGTGCGATTTTCAAGAATGTCATATTCCTCCATTAATTTCAGAGATTTGTCAGTAATTTCTTATTCTTTTTCCTTTGGAATGATTTCAAGGTGAAGTTTAGATTAGGTGAGAGGGCTCTCTCTCTCGCTCTGTTTCTCTTGCAAAAGATTGGAGCTTAGATTAATGGCAGAGGCAACCTCATTGTAACAGTATGTAGAATTAGCCTTGCTGATATTTTAAAATAATATTTTTGTCTATTGATATGAGTAAATAGAAAAATAATGAACACAAAGGGAAAACAAAATTTTAAAAGCGATTATTGCTAGTCAGTGAAATTACAGGGGATTTTCCTCTTCATACTTTCCTAAATATTTTAAATGTTCTGTAATTAGCATGTATTGTCTTTACAATTAGCAATACACTAATAAGAAAGCAAAACATACAACTTTTCTGTTAGGAGAAAATTGATATTTGCATTAGAAACAAAATTACATGAATACATTTTTTAGTAGTATCAATTCCGGAAGGTGGGAAGAGGACATTCTTTTATTTTTGACCCTATTTCATTTCATCTGGGACACTGGAGCCTCTGTTGATGATGGATTTCATTGAAGGAAAGGCACCTGGGGCAACAATCACGGGAGATTGCATTACACTGTGACAGAATCTTCAGGAATGCTTTCCTGTCTGGTCAGCAAACAGACCAAAACAGGTGTAAATCCTTTTTCCTTCTTTAAAGTAATTTTCAAGCAGACTTCTTACACATTGAGATATACATTGGCTATCAGAAACAAAGAGAACCCTAAAAAACACTCTATTCCAAATAATATTAGGAGTCTCACTTCCACATTAATTTTCTGGCCTTTTATTTAAATTTAGGAAGGCAGGCAATGGTACCTCACCACTAGACTGAAAGCTCTGGGAAAGTGGGAATGATATTTGTCTGTCTGTTTGCTTTTAATTCATCTCTCCAACCTCAGTATCTCGCCTAAAGGCTGACACTTAGTAGGTGCCAGCAAATCCTGGTAGAAGGAAGCCCTTAAGCCAGCTGAGTACGATACAGAATAGAGCTCTCTTCCTTTCTCCCAGGGGAAGGCTGACTGAATAAAGGACAGAGAAACCCTAAGCGACCTGGGAAGAAGAGGACTGAGTAGATTGCCGTGGTCTGGGCACATGGGGGACTTGCTGGTAGAGGATGGCTGGGGAATCCAGTGGGAATCTCCCCCATATCTTTACTGAACTGTGGAAGCTTTGTACTTTGGACAATGAATAGCAAAGACCATTATTAAAGCTTTTTGGCTTGTAGCCTTTCTTTCTTGGAAAGGGATCAGGTGGAATACAAATAGCTGTAAATTCACTCTGAAATGTTTGAAAAAGGATTGGGATAGGGTCTGGGCCGACAAAATGAGAAATGTCAGAGTCAATAGTCCCCACATCTGCAAAAAACAGAGACAGGAACTTTGGCCTACCCCAGGGTGTCCAACCCATGTCCCGCAGGCTTCACGTGGTCCAGGATGGCTATGACTGCAGCCCAAAACAAAATCGTAAATTTACTTAAAATCTTTTTTTTTTTTGCTCATCAGTTTTTGTTAGTGTTTGTATGTTTATTGTGTGGCCCAACACCAGTCTTTTTCTTCTAGTGTGGTCTGGAGATGCCAAGAGGTTGGACACCCCTGACCCTACACTATGAATTACTGGCACAGGGAGCAAAGCAAGAAGGGGCCAGATCTTGGAACAAACAGCTCAGTGTGACTTCAGGTAGACTCCCCTGTTATTTGGGCTTAAAGTCTGTAACCTTATGATAGAGGTTAAGAATGACCTTTGGGCTTGGGGTGCAGGGAAAGGCAAATGGAGTCCAGTAACTAAAGCTGTTGGGACATTTGGCCTGGGGAAGCTAAGAAAAGAGGTAGGTGGTGTGGGGCGGATGCTAATAGGCCTTGTCTGACCTGAAACAGTAAAGCAAGGCAGATCCTTTGAAGGCAAGCTAGAGAGACAACTCAATAACCACCACATACCTGCAATTTGCTGGCATGCTTATAATTAGCGTCGAAAATTCCTCTCCATGTAGTAAAGCTGCAGAGATTCTTATGTCTTAAATTACTGACTGGAATGTGTGAGGATCCAAACAACTCACTATGAAAGAGTGTATTAGGAACAGCTGAAGTCCTAAAACTGGAGTTTCAAAAGAAAAATCACCTTTGTCTCTTGGTGGTGACAGAAGAGCAAGAGTCTTTAATTGAGGTGTGGGATAATACACACACACACCAACTTTAACAGGCTTTAGGGAGTCAGAACCTTAACCTAAGCTGGTGACTCACATGGTGGGAAAGTACAGGGAGAAACTTGGGGTAGATATGAATAGGAGTTTCTGTTCCTCTCAGATCTGGACAATCTGGACAGTTCTATATTAAGGCTAGATGTGATTTCTAAGTGTTTTTTTTAATCCATGGAAAGATTAAAAAACAGCATTGCTAAATTATACATATATAAATTCTGTCTTATGCATCAGGAATCCTTCTGAGCTAAAGTTACCAAATACCCAATTTGCTAGTCAAGTCAATTCTGTGTTAGTCAAGAGGACTTGAAATCCAAGTCCTTTGGCCTGGACCACTTACCTTCCTGGGGCCTGCTATAAATCTCTCCACCTTCTTCCAGTTGATTCTATATAATATCTCTAGATTAAATTTTCCAAAAATACTGCCTCTATCACATTTTTCTCCTGTGCAGTAAACTTTGATGGCTTCCCATGGAGCAATGGGTCTCAAGATGTGGTTCTTGAATCAACAGCATCAGTATTACCTGGAAAGTTGGGGGAAATGTAAACTTGGGGCCTCTATCCCAGATCTACTGAATTAGAAACTCTGGTTGTAGGAACTACCGATGTGTTTTAATAAACCCTAATGCATACTGGAGTTTGCCATAGCTCTTCAACCCAGCTTTCAAAGCACTCTCTTCTCTAGTCTTACACAACACTGCCTCTTGTATTTGGCACTATTAATCTCACCTTGCATTATGATTTTTTTCTACGTGTAATTTGATCTCACCTTCAGAATTGTAAACTTTTTGAGGTCCTGGTATGTATGTTTTTTTAGATTTACTAACTTGTAAAATGATACAGCTGAAAAAATGACACTGGGAAAACACTATCTAATCTCTTTATTTTACAAAACTTTGAATGGTACCATGTGCATAGTGGGCATTCAGTTAATAATTGCTGAATGAAACAACATGCCCACAGGGGCCATGGAGGTGAATTAAGACTGCTGAGACCTCAGTGACACTGACTTAATTTAGATCATCTCTTCTGGTACCCTCTAAGGGCTTGAGACTGCCTGGGAAAACCTTGGATGCCTTTCCCTGCTATTCTCCCATGGTCCTTTTCATGGGCTCTGGAATGTGCTTGCTGAACACAACAAGGCAGCACAGTGTTTTGAGATCCAAATTGCAGAACAGTTGAATTAAGAAGAAAATAGAAATAAAAACAAAATTTATGTTGTTTTCTCACTGCTGCTTTGAGACTCAGCATGAAGTATGAGTCTGTCATACGCAAGAAATAATATCTTACCTGAATATGTAAGGCATAAATAACAGTTAATTGCAGCACACAGCTGTTAATTATCAGGCTTTAGAGTATTCCAGGAGCAGTTGCTTATGAATACCTATTTAGCTAAAGACCCCTTACTCATTAGAACATGCTCATGTAGACTGTGGAGACACTTGCCAGTTGTTGATTGGTTGCAGATCAAGGCTGCCAGTAGTTATTGCATTTGAGAGGAATAGGCTGGGGAATGGGGGATGTTTGGCTTCTGAAACTACTCTTTTTCCATCTTATGAATGCTCACACCCAACAGAGGAGATCCTTGACTTCCAAGGATGGCTTCATGTGATTCTTTTTCTAAATGAATCAGGCCATGGGTGTGACGGTCATTTGTGTGTGTGTGCACCATTCTGTGTGTGTGGCAGGTAGTAGATCATCGTGGTGTGCTAAATACATAAACAACTTTTATATTGCATTTTATCATCAGTGTACTGTACTTTAGGGCCCTGTTAGTAGCTGTTGCTCTCAGAATGGCAAATCCTAAAAAATATCTTTATTGTCCTTTAGAGGTAGGACAAAGACCATAAAAGCCTTTGTATCTCAGAGATGAAAAGAAATTCAAGCGGCAGTTGGTTCTAATAGGTTAAATTTACATAGTAATGAAAAGGAGGGATAATAGAAAAGAGATGCTTTTAAATTTTTCTGTGGATAAGGAAGGACAAAAAAGACTATCTTTTTACTATAGGATGTGTTCATTAAAACAAAACTCATGTGGACTTTCCTAACTATCTTTGTGGTGTTGTACTGGGATTTGGTTTAAATAAGAGTGATGCTACTTGTTGATTACAATTTCACGACTGCAGGCCTGATTTTCCTGATCTTGTTATTGCCAAGTCCTTCCTATTCTCTAGTTTTTGCTGCCTTCCTCTTACCACATCTGTAACTTGTTCACTGAAGCTTCGTAGCTCTCAATGGTCAGATCTGACCTGGGAGAGGAGGCATTTAAGGAGCTCTAATCCAACACTTTTGTTCCTCAACATCCAGTTTGTCAGTTTTTGGTCTATGCTGTAATTTCTAGAATCATGTATGTTTCTGTTCGCTGGATTTGGTATCTACTTTGTACTGCAGTTATTGTATCTGGATTTTTGTCTTATTACCCAGGATTGAGTTCCCGTTTTAGGAATTGGCCAGGTTTGCCCAGCATTTCTAAGAACACGTTAAACCCAACATTTTGCTTGGCAGTCCTGCTCTCTTTCAGCTACCAGGGTCCAGCTTCTGTACCAGAGTGCTAACTAAAGCTGTACTATAACAGCTTAGGCTGTCTGATGCTGCCTGCCTCAATTTTGGGGCACTTTTTACTTTTGGTTTCTTTGGCACCAGGCTATGCTTTCACATAGAGGGAACTTCGGCTATTTGATGTTTCCCTAATGATGCCAATTTCCTGGTTGCGTTATCCACTCCTATGTACTGCCATAGTCTTCAGCTACTTTGTTCTGCCTGCCAGACTGGACATTCTCCTGTCACCTGCAGCAGGCCATCTTCCCTGGTGGCAGATGCAGTTTCAGGTCCCAGGTTTTTCCATTATGACCTTCCCAGCCTTGGTTTAACAAATGTGAACTACATCCATCAAAATGTTTATGTTGTAAATACTGTAGTTTAATCACTTTTATTCTGATTAGATTACATTACATTTAAATAATAATTTCTACACTTTTTTATTACTCTATGGGGAGTTTGAAAATGGTGGTCTTTCCCTATTTGTAGGTCTTTTAAATAATAAAATGAAAATTAACAGTGCTTTTAGTAAAAATTCTGCACAAAATCTATCTGAGAAGAACTTTATTTAAGGGTGCTATAATCTAACAAAATTATGCCTCTTTCTGTCCTAAAGTACTTGCTGCTTTAAATCCTAATTTAGATACGAAGAGCTAAAGAATAGGCAAAAGCAAGAAAATATATGTGTGCACATGTGTATGTGTGCATGTTGGAAAAGTGAAGGGTGAGTAATGATAGCAGAAAGCAACTCTGTCCATTTGAAAAATATAAAAATATAAAATATAAAATGTGTGCATGTTGGAAAAGTGAAGGGTGAGTAATGATAGCAGAAAGCAACTCTGTCCATTTGAAAAATATAAAAAGGAATAGCTGTTAATATAATAGCTATCAATGATGTGAACACTTAAGGTATATCAGGCAGTGTGCTAAGCACTTGAATTAACTACATGAAGCCCTCTTAAAAAGGTAGCAATTTTCTTTCCATTTCACATGAGAGAAAACTGAAGTTTATAGAGGTTAATTTACTAAATCCACACAAAAAGTAATTGCTGGATTAGACATTTGAACCACTGTGGGACAAGTCAAAATTTGTATCCTCCAGATTACATTGTTTTCCTGTACTTCACTAAGATGTTTCTAGATTATTCTAATATGAATGGAGGAGTACTAGGAAATGTGGGAAGGAATTAACTAATATTTATTAGTTATAATTTTCAAAGGATTTTTATGTACAGTGTCTGCTTAATCCTCAGAAAAAGGAATAGTAAGTGTGTCATTGTCTCTGCTTCAGAGGACAACACAGAAGCTCAGACACAATGACTCCATAGTGCTGTAGGCAGCTGTAGTTTCTTTATTTGACTGTGGACATTTGGACTTTTTCCAGATTTTTCGGTATTGTAAACAGCATCACTATAAACATTTATATGCATATTTCCACAGCATATTTTGCATGACTTTTTCTTAGGTATGTACCTAAGAGTATATATATTAAAAATGAACATTTAAGGCAATTTTTGAAAAAGAAAGCCATGAATGGAGGAATGAGGGGAGTGTGTCATGAACCAGTAGTTTTTAGTAAACTAATTCTGTAAAAATGAGGTAAAGGAAAAAAGTCTGTAAGCCTGAGGTCTCACCTTTTCCTTGAAATACAGTCACCTAACTTGGTGACTTGTCTAGGGCCATAGAGAGGTGCAGCTGGGACTAAGCCTAAGTTCTATAATCATAGACCGTTCTTAGGCCCATAGAACTTCAACCCATGAACATTATTCTCACCATTCTACTTGGGTGGCCTGAGAACTACAGATTTCACAGGTTCAGAGGAGAGATTATACACCACTGAGTTGCAAGTTTGTTTTCACAGAAGAGATTTGGTTTTACTCAGGAGTGTTTATGTTGTTTCACCCATGGGCCTGTGTGCTGCTAAGCTTGAAATGAAAAGAATGGCTTCATGGTTTAGTTTTATGAGGGAACCAAAGCCATAGAGTTATGATCCAGTGCGTATAATATTGAAGGATAACAATTTAAAGTCCAATAATTCTTGCCATTTATCTTCACCAGAGGATCTCAAAGAGTTTTATGAGAAGTTATAGACTGAGAATTGGAAGAGTTACATGCAATTTATGGTTGAAAAGGAAGTGCTAAAGTTTTCTGGAATGCTCCAAGGCTGTCATTAGAGAAGGCATGAAAAGAGCTCAGGATCATTCATTGACTGTTCAGCAGACACCCTGGCAGAAATAAAGGTGAGCAAATGATTCAGTGAATCTCAATGGCTTCTTGCTTTGAGTGGCAATAGTCCCTTTTCCAGGGGCCCTGCGGACTGGAGGAGGACATAGAGGAGCCAGTGTGAATTGTTTCCCCTTTAAGAAACGGTGATATTGTGGTGGTTATATTCATTATACAGTGTTTGTAATGTATTCTCTTTCTGATTAGCGTTTCTCCATCTTTAAGTGGGATTTTAGGTACCATAAGGATGTGAGCCAGCTGGAGTTTTTAAACAGCACAAATGTAAATGATTATACTGAATCATATTTGGAAGAAACTCTACTTGAAATATTTAGGTTAATAAATAAAGACATCGAATTGATATAGGATATTTTAAGACCAAATATATAATATAATAAAACTTTGGTGATCTGCATGTTTTCTGGAGGTTGGCCATAGGATTTTTAATTGAATTACTACAGAAAATTCAGCACAAAATATTATCAAATTTAACCGCCCGCTGAGGGGGCTATTTGTTACTGCTTTGTTAGGCCAAATCAAAGTTTATAGCACCTTTTTTTTCTGCACTGGTTTCAGCCTAGAGGGATAATGTTTTAAAAGGAGGTGGTGAAATTTTAAAAAAGAGCAAGACTTAATAAAGGAATAATATTCACATATTTTCTTTAGAAAAATATAACTATTTTATGACTACATTATAAGTGCATTCCTAGCTTTTTAATAGTTAGAGAGCTCCTTTGACATTCCCATTATGAAGCTTGTAGCTAGTTTAAGGTGGAGACTGGAAGGAGATTGTGGGGGCCAGAGGGACTCATAGAGAAAAGACCACTGTCAATATCATTCACATTTCAGTTATGTGGCCTGCTGGCTATATCCTCCTAAAACCTCAAAATGTAGTTAGAAAGGCAGCATGGCTAGAGGATTCAACCCAGTATTTAATAAGTTCTGAGTCTATACAGCATTGTTTGGTCATAATAAATGGTTAGGAATGCCCCCTCCCCATTTTCAACCTTTTCTGGGTCCATGTGTCTGTCTCATCGTGCACATGAGATTATCTAATTCAGTGGTTCTCAAATTGCAGTCTACAGACCAGCGGCAGCACCTGGGGACTTGTTAGAAATGTATATTGTCATTTGCTTACCTAGACCAACTGCACCAGAAACACTAGGGATGGGGGCCTGCAATTTGTGTAACTTTCTCGATGTCTGATTCACGGTAGGTTTTCGATAAATGCTAACCTGAAAATTAAAATATACTTAATTTGTTATGTGACTGCCTGTGATGTTTGCTATTATATTTTAGTCTCTTTGTTACTCTATACTCAGGAATGAGTAGTTGCCCTGACAGATTATTCATTTTCTTTCCCTTGGAGACTAGCTCTTCAGCTTCTCATTTAATATGAAAGGTCATCTTCAAAGAAAATTGTTGTCTGATGCTTCAGTTATCTAATTCTCTAAAGAATAACCGTGAAGCCAGTTCATGCCAAACGTTTCTTTACCGTTTTTAAAGAGAGGTAATCACTTCACTGTCAATAATGATTAGTGAAAAAAAAATTTGTTTAGTGTCTTCTGCAGGACTAGCCAGAAGTTCAGGGGGCAGGGGAATGTTGTTTTAGGACTCCTAAGTTGTGTTTGATTCTGCTTAGGCAGCAAATTCATCCAAGGGCTTTAATACTCTCAGCTTTTCTCCAAGTAATATGTGAAAATGGGAAAGAAAATCAATCACAGAGAATGCTGAAGTGCAAACAGGTTTATGGAGACAAATGGGCTCAGATTGTGACATGTGAATTCATATGTATTATTCACCCAATAATTTCTGATGTGTGAAATCCAGGGAAATCATGGACTTCAGTGAAACTCATGTGGTACAAATTTATTTTGCATCTTGTCAGGCAAATGATGTCTGTGGGTTGAATAGCATCCCTGTATATGAACACATCTAACCTTTGGGGAGAGGTTCCTCAGGTGGAGGCACCAAAAGGGAAAGTCAGGACCTGGAGTTGGGTGTGTGTCCTATGGAAATGAGATATTTGATTCTGGATAAAAAACTTATAATCCAGGGATCACTGACATTTTGGGGAGGCTTCATGTGGAGCAGGGCAAGGAGGCATGGCTAGTCAGGGAGTACTGAGAGCATACCAGGAAGACAGAAAAGTGTGATAAGGGTGCAGGAAACCAGGCACAGAGGGAACCAGAAATCTAAATAGCTGTAGGACTTCCTTGGCAGAATTGTTATGTTTCTAGTGAAGAAGTGGGTGGGAGGATGCTTCTAGTACAAAATCAGCTGAGTGGTGCTAACTACTGCTGAGCAGCCCTTTCTCTTCTGAGTGAAGCCAGCTATTGACACCCCAGGCTCTGGATTGATAGCTGGAATTATAGCTCCGAGTCATGGCCAAAGCTGCTCAGCTTTGTTCTCCAAACCTCAGTGTGTTCCTTCCTTCAGAGAGAGGGGAGAATTGGCTCCGAAACCTGAGGTCCTGGGAGGACGCCTGTGAAGACTTGCATTTTGAAATCCACAAACAATGAATACCATCCAGGTGCCAACCCTGGAGACTGTAGGGATCAAGTGATGAGCAAGAGTCCCTGCCCTCAGGGAATTCTGAGCCTAGTGAAGGAGGTAAGATGTCTAAACAGCTGATTATAATTCAATAGGGTGATTTTTGTAGTACAGAATGTTACCTGAATTGAATCAATTTTTTCTGCTAAAGAGGAAGTCCGCTAAATCTTCTTAGAAGAGTGATACTGTAGCTAGGACAGGTAGTGAAGAGGAAAAGGGCATTGCAGGTGAAAGGAATAGTGTATAAAGAAGTATGGGACTCTCAGGAAATGGCAAGTGATCTGTTTTCTTAGCAGCATAAGACATCTGAGGGTGCGATGGACTTGAAATTGGACAGATGACTTTGAGGCAGATCACAAAGGACCTGTATTTTGCAGGGGAAATGGTGAGCAGAGCTTTTAACAGAAGGGTGACACAATCAAATTGGTTTTAGAAAGATCATAAGGTCATTCTAGATCCTTTGCGGAGGGAGGACAAGAGAGAGTCGAACCTTGTCAAAGTGCAGTTGAGGCATGATGATGGCCTGACTCAGGGCCATTGCCAAGGTGATGGAGAAATCAGGTTGACTTTTATAGGCTTTTGGCCCAGCTGACTATTTTTTTTTGGTCATATCCTCACCTTTTAGGGGCTGCTGCTTCTGTAGTTGCTCCTTCCATGGTTGCTTCTCATAGAGGGGTCAGATAGAACTTGAGACTACATTTTCTTATTTAGTACATGAAGGTTTTATTTCTCTTAAAAATTTTGCCAAACTCTCCTAACATTGTGAAATTAAACCTAATTACAAAGAATTCATATTAATATATCAGTTAATAAACTCTGTCCTTAGATACCGTCTTTTGTGGCAAGCAATATCCTTTGGACTTAACATGTAATTTAAGTGGCTTACATCAAATGCATTAATTCATTCATGAAACTTTTACCGATATTTGCTATGTGAAGGCACTGCTGGCTTCACCGAAGAGTAACTTAAAAAGTACTAGATGTGCCCCTGCAGAATGGAACAGCCCTGCTTTATTCTTTACAGCCACAAACCAGGGAACTTTCTAAAAGTATTTAGTTCATTCATTCATTCACTTACCCATCTATTAATCCATCAGTTAACAAATATTTGTTAAGCATACACTTTGTGAAGGCAAAGTAATAACATGAGGGACATTTTAGTAGTGGAAATAAAAATAGAACTGAGAATTCTGAATGAACCTCAGAGTTCGCAGAAAGCCTAGAATATAAAATAACCTTAGGACTCTGGGCACCTCGATCTTTAATACTAGGGTCACTTACATTATTAAAGAGTATTTTGGGTTAGGAAATGAGATTTTAGCTTCTTAGATAACCTATTCTATCTCTGCCTCCATGTGCCTGTGATAGTTACTAGAAACTTCTGACCATTGGACTGAACATTCTGGAACTGTCTGTATTCAACAGGCCATGATAATTTCAAGAAATTAATAGTAAAAGTATTTTCCATTATCTATCTATGGGATTTCTCCTCAGTTATAATGAAATGAAGTAGAATGCTTTCCTATGCAGATATAATAGAAAATATTTAGTCTATTCCATGCCCTTCCCAACTGATGGGTCTGTTTAAAAATTGGCCAGTTTCAGGATTCAGTTACTAGTTGTTTGCTTAAATGACTAAGGGTCATCAGAGATCATCTTAAAAGTACTACAAACCCAAACATATTTTAATCTCTTTCTCTTCTAAAGCCCCTTTAATTGAAAAAAGGTCTTTTTTATCATCTGATCTTCTACTCTTTTGTGGAAAGAGCACTTGCTGGGAGTCAGGTGACTTGATTTATCCAGCTATGCTGTTAACTAGTGGTATGCTTTTAGGCTAGGGTTTGGCAATAAAACAGCTTGCTTCAAAATCTGGCCTACCATATGTTTTTGTATCTAAAGTTTTATTGGAACACAGCCATAATTATTTATTTACTTATTGTCTATGGATGCTTTTGTACTACAATGCAGAGATGAATATTTGGGATGGAACGTATAGCCTACAGAACCTAAAATATTTACGATTTGGTTCTTTACAGAAAAAAAAAATGCCAATACTGTGTTTAGGCAGATCATTATCTTTCTTGAGACTCAGCTTCCCCACCTGTAAAATTTGAGAATTTGATTAGGTTGTTCCCAGGAACCATGTTCTTGTTAGCATTATATTACTCTATAGCAATTCCTACAGAGCAGCCTTATCTCATATCAATTATTGTACACTGAGATATAAGCCTATTCATATTTTCACTCATTTAATTCAATGTATTAAGCACCTAGTACTTGCAAGCTACTGTGGAAAATTAACAAGTATAAGAGAGTACCTGCCCTGAAGAAGTTTATAATCTGATTAGAAAACCTAGTTACAAAATTTGGAAATTAAATTATAATAAAAGATAATAAAGGCCAACATACCAAATTGAATGATAATGATTAAGGGCATTCAGAGAAGAGAAATCAGATGACTGAGATGATTAGAAAAAAACCTATAGAGGAATATGGGATTTTTAAAGAGCTTATCTTTATGGCCCCATGAAACAATGGATCTAGTATTCCTCTGAAGCAGAAGTGTTCAGATTTAGAGTGTATGAAACTCATTTAAGTTACTAGGGAAAAATGTAAATTCCTGGAAACCAGCTTTAGAGATTGTGATTGTAGGTC
>PVKM010039166.1:0-13861 GCA_004027735.1 Carollia perspicillata | reverse complement strand
TGGTGCAAGGAGAAAGATGTGTGTCTTTGTCCATGGTTCCTAGCAAAGCAGGCCCCTGACAGCTGCTTGGGGGTTGGTCACCAGGAAGAAAAAACTTTGATTAGAGGCTTAGAACTTTCAGCCCAGCCCTCAGCCTCTGGGGAGGGCAGAGACTAGATACTGAGTTAATCTCCAGTGGTCAGTGACTCATCAGTCATGCCTGCATATGGAACTCTGTCCCAACCCTAAACCTCAGGATTCAGAGAGACCGGGGTTGGTGAGCACATTAGTGTGCTGGGGGGCGGGCATATCAGCACAGGCATGGACACTCCCACCCTCCCTCTGCCCCCCGCCCTCTGCACTTCGTTCTGATTGCCCTTTCCTTCGGCTGTTCCCGAGTCGTACCCTTTTCAGTGAACCAGTACTAGTATGTAAGTGCTGTTCTTAGTTCGTAGTCATTCTAGTGAATTAAGAGGCATTCAGGTGTGTCCTGGATTTGTAGTTGGCCATGGAGAAATGTGTGTGGCCTTGGCCTTCATTTATGGCTGGTGTGTGACAAGTGGGGAGTGTGTGGGGCTGAGTCCTCAAACCATGGACTCTGTCACTGCCTCTGGCTGGTGGTAGAATTGGATTGTAGGCCACCCAGTTGGTGGTGGAGAGGTGGAGGAATGGTTTGGAAATCACAGCACATCTATCCTGTCAGGAGGAAATATATCCTGCGGCCCCCACAGGTGTTTCTGAGTCTGCGCCCCCAGCCTCAAGGTAGGTCCGGCAGAGTGGCTGGGGGTGGGGCACATAGCTGGCAGTTTCCCTCCCAAGGTCAGTCAGGCTCTGGTGAAACAGAACCTTTGAGGACAGGCCTTGTTAACAAGAATAGGATATTGTGGGCATACTTCAAACTGGCTATTTTCCTGTCTCTCTCCCATTTTAAAATCTCTGGGCCTTTGCAGTGTAAAATGACATGCGTGTATCTTTTCACGTCGAATACTTTCACTGCCCTAAAAACCCCCTGCGCTCCACCTATTGATTCACTCACTGCTCTCCACACCCCTGGTTTCTGCCAGCCAGAGGTCTTTCACTGTCTCTAGTGTCCCAGTGGGAACCGTAACCCACCCACCACTCTTAGGACGTTGCTTCTGTGAGTGCTGACTCTGACTAATACGTAGCCTGCGGGTGAACAGCATGTTTGTGTAAGTTCCTAGGAACTAACCTCAGAAGATGCAGACTCCGACCTCCAGGCATCTCTGCTCCGGGGGATTTGCTGACCTTCCACCGTGGCGCCAGGATGACCAAACCAGGATGAAGCACACCAGAGGGCCACTTGCCTTATGGGAATGGACCGTGCTTGTCTGCACGTAGAGAACTTTTCAGTCTCCTCCCGTGATCTCTTTGTTCTGTTCCCCTCTCCCTCCTTGTGAAAACCCCTGCCTGCCCTGAGATGTTGAGAGTGAGGCCCCCATCTTCTCAAGGTGATGGATGGGCTTTGTGACACGAGTCCCCCATCTTCCAGGTGGCCGGCACCTGAATATAAACCACTTTCCTTTTTACACATGCACCTGTCTCTAGAGTGTTGGCTTTCTAAGTGGCAGGCAGCTGGATCTGCATTTGGTTACAATGGTGGTGTTTTTTCTGCAACTTTCCTTAGACTTCCAGGACAGTTTTGACTAGGACTTGTGAGAGGGGACATTATCGCCTTATTTCTGATCTTAGCAGGAAAATATCTAGTTTTGTCATTAGGTTGTGCCACCACATCATCAGTTTGACTTCTACTGACTTTCTTGAATTCTCTCCAACATGTCGCCTGACACAAAGTAAGCTAAACTTGCCCTGACTGGTGTGGCTCAGTTGGTTGGGCATTGTCCCACAAAACTAAATGTGTCCTGGGTTCAATTCCCGGTCGGGGCATGTGACTAGGTTGTGGGTGTGGTCCCCAGTTGGGAGCATTTGAGAGGCAACTGTTTGATGCTTCCCTCTCACATTGATGTTTCTCCCCCTCTTTTTCTCCCTTCCCCCCTCTCTAAAAATAAATAAATTAAAAAAATAGAAAAGGAGGCTGAAGTCATCTAGGAAAAATCAGAAATTCCAGGGTTAGCTAAGCATGCCGGCAGGAGTCAGATGAGGAACCTAAGGACCACCACCAAGAAATGGGTTTGCACCAGAAAGATGCAAGGTGGCCCCTGAAACCCCTTCTCAAACAAACTTTTGGCAAACTTCTCTGTATTAGCCTACTAAAAATTGTGCCCGGGGATGGAGATTTCTCATTAACGTAACACAGGTGATGTGTGACCAGGCGTGTTTCAAGCATATTTGAGAAATGCATATGCTGCCTTAGAAATCGTTTTACCCTTCCTCAGAATCCCCACCCCTGAACCTGCCTACCCTCCCCCCAACCGTTGAATATTTTCTTAAATTCCCAGAATCTGGAAGAAGGAATCATTAGCATTTGATTATCCTTATCCGTTCCTTGGCCAAAGAATAAAGTTTCTGACATGCTTTGCCAAATATGTCCTGTCCTATTGATGTGAGTGGTGCTAGGCAGAATGACTAAGGTTTGGGGTCTCAGACAGTTTCTTACCAGTAAGTACATTATAGGTGATCTTTCTCCCGATAAAGAAGTTCCCCTCTGTTCCTAGTTTGCCATCTTAAATGGAGTTGGGTTTTTGTCAAATGCCTTTACATTTTCATTTTCTCCTTTTTTATTCCTGATATGAGTTATTTCTGTCTTTCCCCCCCCTTTAGCTTTTAGAGACTTTCCTGAATTTTATTAAACTTTTCAAAGAACCAGCTTTTGATTCTGTTAATTTTTAAATTGATTTTCCATAACCTTATTAATTTTTAAACTAATTTTTATGTACTTTGTTATGTATTTATTTTGGGTTTAATTCACTTTTCTTTTTCTAATTCCATCAGAGAGAGGCTTAGATGACTGATTACAGATATTTTTATTCAATCATGTGCCTTCAATGCTAAAATTTCTCTCTAGGGACTGTTTTTGCTGAACCCCACAACTTTTGATAATTTGTATTTTCATGTCTATTTACTACAAAATGATTTTAATTACTTTTGAGAGTTCTTTTATTCACGAGTTTGTCAACATCAGAACATCCAAACCTACGGAAAGTTTAATAAGTGTTTGTTGGATTTTATTTGAGCCAAGCGAGGACATGCCTGGAAGCATGGTTTCAGGGCCCGAGGAGATGTTCTGGGCAGGAGCAGTCCTGCGGTTCTTTTTGTGCACCGGGGAATCAAAAGAGGTAAAGTGAAAAAGATTACATGGAATTCATTGGTAGTAGATTAAGAAGGTGGGGGAAAGCATGGCGGGAAATTTTTGCAATTGATAGAAAGTATGTTAATTTGGAATAATATACAGGCTATAAGCTCGTGTGCCTCCTTGAGGGGTCTGGAGAAAAGGATTAGTCTGGCATTTTAAAGGTGTGCTAACCTAGATGCACACGAAGAATGGAGAGGGCTTGCTTAAGGCAGAGGTAAAGATTTCACTGAAGAAGTCGTAGCCCTGACGAGTGACAGCCCTCTATGATCCGATCATCCTGTGAGGTTACTTTCTGTTACTGAACTTGTAGGATTTACCACATGAGCCCCACATTCATGCCCAAGCTATTTAGGAGTGTGTTGTTGAAGGTTTAAGTAGTTGAGGGTTTCCCTGGAGCCTTGCTTCCTCATGCCAGCTGCCAATTAGGCAGAGAGGGAAGGTGCATCGATTTCTGTCCTATCAGGGGCACGGCTGGGGCAGCTGGCTAGGGACACACACATCATAGGCTGGATGTCAGAACTGGCCGGTGACAATGAGACCCCTTCTCTCATTGGTCCCTCGTGGCTCTGTGCCTCTGTGACCTATCAAGGTCATGGGAGCCTGGGAGGGACTCAGGGAGACCTAGAAAACCTAAGGTGTATAGGCCTGGGTTCAGAGATGGGGATGAGGGGAGCCAGTTGGAACCATATGTAATGGCCTGTGATGGGATCAACCTCTTGCTGTCAGATCCAGAGTCTGCAGACCCAAGTCCTCCAGGGGCTGGCTCCGCTCAGACCTTGGTTCCCTTCAGCACACAGCCTGGGGGCTCGGCTGGTAGCCATTCCCTGGTGTCCTGTCGGGTCCCTGTGCCCAGTGATGTTGGCCCCCGGCCCACATCCTCTCTGGGCAGCTCTGTGCTTGCAGCCCTGCATCACCCGGAGCTTACAGCAACCACAGAGAGGATCATCAAAGGCCAATCACGACTGGGTCTCCGACTTTGCAGGAGAAAGCAACTGCGGTCTGTGATATCCCAGTTCCTCCTTCCTTCCCAGGAGTTCCTGTTTTCTCCTGAGTTTTTCAAATGTTCTGGGAGCAGAGTCTCAAATCCATGACCCTGTCACTGTAGTTTAGCTCTTCCTGGGTCTGCATATAAGTACAAAATTCCAGCTTCCTTTCTGAATTCCCAAATATCTGTCTTGGAATCACAATATCATCAATTCTTGGTCCTCCACGGTGCATTTCAAACAGACCCATATTTTAATTGTTTATATATATTTTAAGATTTTATTTATTTACCTTTAGAGAGTAAGGGAAGGAGAGAGGGAGAGAAATATCAATGTATGGTTGCCTCTTGTGTGTCCCCTGCTGGGAACTGGCCTGCAACCCAGGCATGTGCCCTGACTGGGAATCGAACTGCGATAATTTGGTTCACAGGCTCATGCTCATTCCAACTGAGCTACACCAGCCAGGGCAATTGTTTATATACATTTTTAACAGTAATAGAATGTTCTCTTTAAAATTTTTTTGTCTTTGAATATTTTACATGAGGAAAAAATCATAAAATTACTACCTGAAATATGCTGTGTGAAATCCTTTCGCCTATCCTCCCAGGATCTATCCTGGGCACAGACATCCTATGGGAAGGTATTTGAGTAGAAGCTTCTCCTTTTTTTTAGAAAATTTTCTGAGTGTTCTCTTTTGTCAGCACTGTCCCTCCCTGGGTTTGTCACCTTGAAAACCTTTATTGACTGATTTGTCTCATTTTTTTCCAATAGGAATAAAATAAAAATGTATTTAATCAAGAGAGCTTGAAAGAAAGTATAAAATAGTCACAAACAAGCACAAAAGGTGAATTCTGAAAAAATTAAATATTCCAGTATTATGTTTTTATAGTGTTCTTTAACTCTTTTTTCTTGAGACTATGCAGTTAGTTTCTGAAGTTTGTTTCACTTTTGAGTTGTGAAAAAGGTTTTGTGGAAAGTTACCTCACTGGATGATCTGGTCGCAAATTCCTAACTGGGCAGGTCACGGTGGGTAGTCACGCTCAGGCTTCTAACTTCATTAGCAAAAGGTTTTAAGCCAGCCTTTTTCATTGTTCTTGGGCATCTAGATTAACACTCTTTATTTTTTTATTTTTATTTTTTTTACTGGCAACTCAGAGTTTATAATTCATACCATTGCTGTTCAGAAAAAGATTTATAAAAGGAAAAAACCAAACAATGTAAAAACATAACATTGCCATAATGTAATAGGTTCAAGTGGTATTATTATAGCAAGGAGAGATAATATAAATGATATGTTTAAGTCTGATTATAGATTTAAAGCAATATTTTTCATCTGCCAAAAAGTTTCTAAAAAGACTATTTGATGATAGTTAAATGGTACAAGAGAATGGAAGGAGAGATCCTCTACAGGATTTTCCCCAGGATTAATCTATATACAAATGGCAAGTGATGGACACAGTGCCATTTGCATTAGAAAAATAATTAGTTGCTTTTTCCACTTTCCTTCTTCCTAATCTTGAATGAAAAATAGTCATTTTACAATATAGGTATACTAGTCATCAATTATGGAATATATTCAAGTTATTTATTAATACACACTATGAAGAAATTCCACTGTATATTTAAACTGCAACTTTGACATAAGAATTATAAAGTTTTTTTCTTTTCTTTTTTAAATTTTAATTGTTATTCAAGTACAGTTTTCTGTCTTTTACTCCCATCCCAGACCATCCCCCAGTGCTCCCCACCTCCCTCCCATTTCCACCCCCCTTAGTTTTTGTCCATGTGTCCTTTATACTTGTTCCTATAATCCCCTCCCTTTTTCCCTGAAATTCCCTCCCCTCTCCCCTCTGGATACTGTCATTCCATTTTCTATTTCAATGCCTTTTATTATATTTTGCTTGCTTGTTTGTTAGTTGCTTAGGTTCCTGTTAAAGGTGAGATCATATGGTATTTGTCTTTTATTGCCTGGCTTATTTCACTTAGCATAATGCTTTCCAGTTCCATCCATGCTGTTGCATAGGGTAGGAGCTCCTTCTTTCTTTCTGCCACATAGAATTCCATTGTGTATATGTACCATAGTTTTTTTGTAATATTTTATTTATTTATCTTTAGAAGGGAAGGGAGGGAGAGAGAAATATCAATGTATGGTTGCCTCTCGTGTGTCCCCCGTTGGGAACTGGCCTGCGACCCAGGCATGTGCCCTGACTGGGAATCGAACCGCGGTTTTTTGGTTCCCAGGCCCGCACTCAATCCACTGAGCTACACCAGCCAGGACTGTACCATAGTTTTTTGATCCATTCATTTACCGATGGGCACCTAGGTTGCTTCCAACACTTGGCTATTGTAAATTGTGCTGCTATGAACATTGGGGTGCATTGGGGTGCATCTTTTGGAATGGTGTTTCAGGGTTCTTGGGATATAATCCTAGCAGTGCAATTGCTGGGTCAAAAGGCAGTTCCATTTTTCATTTTCTGAGAAAATTCCATACTGTTTTCCATAGTGGTTGTACCAGTCTGCAATCCCACCAGCAGTGAACTAGGGTCCCCTTTTCTTGCCGGTGTAAAGTGGTATCTCATTGTGGTTTTAATTTGCATTTCTCTGATGGCTAGCAATATTGAGCATCTTTTCACGTGTCTCTGAATCCTCTGTATGTCCTCCTTGGAGAAATGCCTGTCCAAGTCCTTTGCCCATTTTTTAATTGGGTTGCTTGTCTTCTTGGATAGATTAACACTCTTTAAAGTGCCAGAATTAATACTGTAATCGAATCCTTCCTTGCTTTCTCCTGTCATCTTGCAATCTTCTTTATATCCGCTCCTTAATTTCAAATGCATGAAAGGAGCACTTTAGATCTTGATTCCTGGCAATTGTCATCAGTTTTGGCTCAAATAAAATTTTTCATAAAATTTTTCTACAGGTTTGGCCATTTTTTATATTGACATGGTGTTATAAAATACAATTCCAGCCCTGACCGGCATGGCTCCGTGGTTTGGGCGTCAACCGGCAATGGGAACAGTTGCCCATTCTACTTCACATGGTTGGGTTGTGGGCCAGACCCCTGGCTGGGGGAGAGCAAGAGGCAATCAATCGATGTTTCTCTCCCTCTCTGCCCTTCTCTGTGAAAATAAATAAAATCTACCCCCCCCCAACAATTCCAGGGCTTCCTTTTGCAGAGCAGAAGTGTTCAAGTAGTTTCATGAGACAGCAACTGAGCCCTGGGACTGGGGATGCAAGTGCAGGGGGTTGTGTGGTGGTGACGCCCTACTGTTCCTAGTGCTTAAATATTTTACATTCAGAGTGTAGTGTGTGCACACTGAGAAAATCCATGAAGATCGGGTGTTCTGTGTGTTGGACAAATGGTTTATGAACTGGGGAGTTCCTTGGAGAAGGAACTTAAAACTGAATCCGGCAGAGAGTCTCCTCACTGTGAGAGTGGACGCCTGGGGCAGGGAGCGCTTCCACGCTTACAGGAGAGGAGGCTGTCGGAGCTCCCAGGGTTCACTCCTGGGGCTGCCCAGGTGTCCCTACCTGCCTTCCTCAGGGAGGGACCCATTCCTGGGGTTCTAGCTCAGATGGGGTGTCTAGACTCAAAGTTTGCAGTTATGTTTACCTACTTGAGTGTGGATTTCCTTGTGAACTATAGGGAGGCAGGCTGCTTATGTGGATTTCAATATTTGTGTTCCTTTTTATTGAATTCCTTTCTCCAGTGAATATTGCAGCTGTTTGATGTGGTTTCCATCAGCACCTGGGGTTCTAATGTGTAAGTTGATTGAGCAATACCGTGTGAGTGATAATTATGGAATCAAATAGATGTTGGTTCCATTTAGCAAAAAACACCCCCCAAAACCTGAAGATGTGAGATGGGTGTTTGTTTTTAAGTTCTTGGGTGTTTTTTGTATTTTTTTGGTCAGTATTTGTCCATGTTTCTAGAGAATTTTGATATTGAAAACATTTACCATTTCTAAAGCAAATGATCACCTATTTCAATGGATGTGAAGAAAAAAGCAATTGATTTTCCATTTTCACTGATATGAGGGAAATGCCTCAAAACCTGCAAAAATGTATGAAAATCATAGTCTTTCTCAGGGCTTCATTGCAAACCCCTAATGCATTACCATCTGCTCCTTGTTCCTGAAAATACGCCAGTGTCAAAGATGAGGTCTGTCCAGAAAAAGCCCAGTCATTGTTATTATAACAAGAATGGTTTGCCTGACAAGATGCAACCTGGCAGCCAGGGAGAGTGGACTGGAGCGCACATGTGTGAACAATGCTGACTTCACTGTACTAGTCAGTGGGGGTGGTAGATGCCATTGAGTGAAGCATGTGTACCGTGTGGACATCACATTAAAATTGACTGAATGAGAAGAGCAACGAGTCTGCATCCAATTTCGTGTTAAGCTCGAACATTCCTCTGCAGAAACTATTTGGATGATTCAAAAGGCCACAACTGTGGGCAACTATGACAACGTGCCTGCTCATGCATCACATCTCATACAGAGTTTTTTGGAGAAACATCAAATCACCCAGGTGACTCAGCCCCCCTACAGCCCAGATTTGGCACCTGGGACTTCTGGCTTTTCCCAAAACTAAAATCACCTTTGAAAGGGAAGAGATTTCAGAACATGGATGAGATTCAGGAAAATATGATGGGGCAGCTGATGGCAATTGGGAGAACTGTGCGAGGTCCTAAGGTGCCTACTTTGTAGGGGACTGAGGTGTCATTGTCCTATGTAGTGTTTCTGGTATCTTCTTCAATAAATGTCTCTATTGTTCATGTTGCATGGCTGGATACCTACTGGACAGGCCTTGTACAGTGACGGGACAAACTATTATAATGTCTCATGTCTTTTTGTGAGAAAGGGACTGGGAAAGTTTCAATGATCTGCTATTTTATATCCATTAATATTTGAAGAATTAAATCTTGGAGTAGTGTTCTATGTAGAAAAGTTGAATTACATTAATTCTATAAAGCAAAAGTTAATTAAACATACTGATTAAGCATAGAAGGTATGGTATATATACAGATTTTTCATTTTTAAAAAATAAATAGTATATTGGAAGGTTAAATTTCTCAGCTAGGAAACTAAAGAAGCCTCCCTGCCCACATAGCCTGCTCCACCCTTGTGCTCACTCCAGCCTCCCTCAAATAATCAATTTTAGCCACTTCTAGGATTTACTTAGTGTTTTTTTTATATAAAACCAAGCCGGTGAGAATGCATATTTTCCTTTGTGTTTGTTCTTGTAATGAGAGTAGATCCACATGGTTGATGTTTGTTTACTGACACCTTAACCTGGCAGCCCCGCCCCCCCATCTTTGTCTCTGTCAGGCTGATAAGAACCTGGCAGCTCCTGCTCTGTGATTGGCTGCCTGCTGGGGAGTCACACCCTCACCTGTGAGTTGTGCTGCCCTTTGTTGTATTGTTGACCTCACTGAGCCTGGGTTCTCTGTACAGAGGACTCTGGGTTGACATTTTAGGTAATTCCTTGTTCTTCGTGAGCAGGAGTATGGGAATGAAGCCCTCCTTACAGTGGTCCTGGGTCAGTGTCTTTGTTGGAACCTACCTCTGTCTTTAGTGTGAAGGTGTGACTGAAGCTGGGGTCCCCCCAACAGCAGGGTGTTCTCAGGGGGTGCGAGGATGATTGCACCCTGTGAAGGAGGTGAGTTCATCAGATGGTCACTCCCTCAATCAAGAGCAGTTAATTTAGAGAGAAAGGGAGGAGACAGGGAAAGGCAGCCCGTAGGTGGCTCCCTAATACCAGAGGGCTCACCAGGTGTCTGTAAGCCCCTCTGCTGCTGCACCTGCCCCGACTGAAGCACAGGCCCTGACCTCCGGGCTATTGGGGGCCATGCTCGTGGTCTCTGTGGCACAGCAAAGGGCCAGTGGACCCCACTGAGCCTGAGTTTTCTATATGAAGGATTCTGAGTGTAATTTTTGAAAATCTGTTGTCTTTTGGGAGCAGAAGTGTGGGAATGGGCTCTTCCATACAGTGATTTTCATTCGATGTTTTGGTTGGAACCTATGTGTTCATTTAGAGTGAAGATGTGACTGAGGCTGGGCTCTACTTGAAATGTGGGTGGGCAATAGGTGGTCACTAGGATACTTATACCCTGTGACTTTGGTGACACCATCGTACGGTAACTCCTTAAAAAGCAGGCTTTTTTTCTGTTTTGTTTTTTTTTTGTAATTTCTGATTTATGTATGTTAAAGTATAGTTTAGGTACACTATTACATATTTTAAGGTGTATAACATAGTAATTGAAAACTTATATACTTTAGAGTTGATCAGCAGATAAGTCCGTAACCATCTGTCACCTTTCAAAGTTATTATAATATTATCGACTATATTCCCTGTGCTGTCTATTAAATTCCTGTGACTTTATTATGTAACTAGAGTCTGTGCTTCTTATTTCTCTTCACCTTTTCCACCCATTCGTCTGTTCCTCATTTCTCTGGCAATCATTGGTTTGTTCTCTGTATCTCTGAGTTTGTTTCTGTTTTGTTTGTTGATTGGTTTTGTTCTTTTTACGTTCCCCACGTAAGTGAAATTATACAGCATTTGTCTGCAAAACACCTTTGAGTTCCATCCATGCCTCATGATTATAACACCTACTCTCCTAAAATATTCCTTACTAAGCAGTAAAACTCCTAAATAATAATTTATGAATTTAAATTAAATTAAATATCTTTGCCACTTCCAACGTGGCTGCACAGAATGGGACTTCCTGGTTTTTGCTCAGTACAATGATGACCCAGTGTTAGTTAAACAGGGCCTTTGAGGATTGCAAACTGTTGTAAGCAACGTTTTTGGAAGACTTGATTATCTCCAGTTACCCTTTGAAGAGATGAATTTGGCCTGTACTTGGTACTGGAAAGAAAGAATACTCCTAGTACTGGATTCTCTCACCCTTGAGGCTGTGGTCACACCAAATAAACCCCTGCGCCCAGTACCAGCCATACCGAATTTACTGACTGTCCACTCAGCAACTGGTGCACATTTTGTAGGTGACTCTGTTCTGTTTAGTGTCTGTTTTAACAGTCTCTCAGCTGCAGTGGGACTTCACCTTGAAGGGATAGGATACCCCTCTACCTGGTCGCCCGCAGCGAGCCTCAGCTCTGTCAGCCCAGTCGGTCTCCGCAGGCAGGGTCTGAACTGCCTTTTCCTTGCTCCAGGAGCACAGGTATGTCATGACACTAGTGACGTTGTCCTTTGTCGACATTCATTTGACATATCTAAAAAAAAGTAGATGGCTTATGCCCCAAACTCTGATTCCTTGGTTACTTTAAAAAATCGACTTTAATAAATACAGTGCTACCACATTCCTGACAACATGATGAGATAACTATAGTATGGGGGACAACACATTGCTTATTTACAAATTTTGCTTGAGCTCATTTATGCTGCTACTTGCAAACTGCCCCACCTTTAACAAGCACCACTACCGCCGAAGATTCCAGACTGTGAAAACTGCTGTGCAAAAGGCACACCTGGTAGTGTCCTCAGAAACTCCTTCGTTATGAGGCTTCGGCGACTGTCTCTCACACCTCTTGGGTGTGATAGCTGTCTTGCTGTTTTGTTAGTTATTGTGAGTAGATGCTTATCAATTATATTAATTTTCACAAGGAACTTGCTTTGGTTTATTTTTCTTCATTGATTTCACATAATTACCTTGATTTCTTTTCTAAATGTTATTTCTTTTTAAAATTAATTGTGACATTCGTTAATAAGATTTTATAGGTTTCAAGTGTACAAGATCTGTATACGGCATTGTGCACTCACCACTCGGAGTCAAATCATCTTCCGTCCCCATGTATTTATTTGACCCCCTCTGCCCTTTCCTACCACCCCCAAACCCCTTCCCTCCGGTGACCGCCATACTGTTGTCTGTGTCTATGAGTTTCAGTTTTATATCCCATATATGAGTGAGATCATATGATTCTTAGCTTTTTCTGACTCATTTCACTTAGCATAGTATTCTCAATGTCCATTCATGTTGTCACAAATGACAATATTTCATCTTACCGCTGAGTAGTATTCCATGGTATATGTGTGTATATATACATATATACACATATATATACATACACATATATGTATATATTTTAATTTTACTGACTTTGAATTCAATCATTCTTCTTTTTATTTTTGTAATTGGATGTTATGTTAATAATTATAGGTTTTTTCCTAGTGTATTCATTCGATGTCATGAATTACCCTTCAGGGATTGCTGTTGCTGCAGCCCACAACACATGATATGTTTTATTTTTATTTCATGTAGTTCAAAATAGCTTTTTTGTTGTTTTGAAAGTTCTTTGATTTCACATGTTATTGTTAAACGTTCACACATTTGGAGTTTCCAATGATTACCCAGTTACTGATTTCTAGATTAATGCCTTTGGTGTAAGGGCATATCGTGTACAATTTCTGTTCTTTCACATTTGTAAAGGTGTGTTTTATGTCCCAAGATATGTTCTGTTCTGGTAAAAAGACCCATGTGAACTTGAGGAAAATGTGAATTCTGCCCTTGTTGAATGAAGTATTTTATAAATTACAATTAAATCCAGTTGTTACATGGCACTATTGAGTTCATCTCTGTCCTTGGTTTTATGCCTGCTGGAATTTATTATTCATGATGTGGATGGTTGAAGTCTACAACTATGATAGTAAATTCATCCATTTCTGCTTGTGTTCCTACAGGTTTGCCCATGTATTTTGCTTCTCTGTTGTGAAGCACACACACATGAAGATTGCTATGCCTTCTTGGAGAATGAGCCTCTTTATTATTATTTTAAATTTAAATCTTATTATTTTAAATAAACTCATCTGTTATATTAATTATGCTAAGAAACAAAAGAGATATTTATTACACCTTAATTTATTCTCTTTCTAATTTACCACATCATTATTTACATTTGTCTGATGAATATTATTTCTTTCAAAGTAGGTGAACTCATGATAAATCCCTCAATTTGAATGTTGCTGAAAGACCTTATTTTCCCTTATTTTTGAATGATAATTTTGTTTAACACAAAATTCTAGAAGAGTGGTGTAAAAATTATTTTACTTCAGTTTCTTTTTGTTTGAATGGTTTCGGAAAAGAAATTTGATTTAATTCTTGTCTTTGTTTCATGGTAACTAAGGCATTTTCCCCTTTGGTTTTTTTTTTTCAATATATTCTGTTTGTCTTTGACTTTTGCCTGATTTGAAATATTTGGTTGTCATATTTAGTGTTATTTGAGCTCTCTGACTTGACAGTTTTCTGTCTATTGTAATTTAAAAAAAAATCTTAGTGAAAGGTTACTTCACGGATTTTTTCCTGTTCTTTTCAACCACATCTCCCCTCTTTCCCCTTGTGCCCCATATCTGTACAAGGTAATAAGAAAACCTTAGTGCGCCCTCTTGTAGTCACAAGAGATTGAATCCATGCAAGCTCCTGTCATTGTGTGTAAATTCTCACCCTAGTGCAGGGGGTCAAACTCATTTTCACCAGGGGCCACATCAGCCTCACGGTTGCCTTCAAAGGGCAGAATGTAATTTTAGGACTGCATAAATGTAACTACTCCCGGACAGTTAAGCAAGGGTTCGGTGCTGCCGCTAGGAAGAAACAAGGTACCAGCTGGATAAAACA
>PVKM010039165.1:0-13860 GCA_004027735.1 Carollia perspicillata | reverse complement strand
ACAGGTGTGTTAAGACAAAAAAAAAAAAATGGCCAAAATGAAAGAACAGATCAAAGCTTCAGAAAAAATACAACTAAGTGATGAAGAGATAGCCAACCTATCAGATGCACAGTTGAAAACACTGGTAATCAGGATGCTCACAGAATTGGTTGAATTTGGTCACAAATTAGATGAAACAATGAAAGCATTGTGAAATAAAAGAAAATGTACAGGAAACCAATAGTGATGGGAAGGAAACTGGGACACAAATCAGTGGAGTGGACCAGAAGGGAGAAAGAAACATTCAACCACAAAAGAATGAAGAAACAAGAACTCAAAAAAATGAGGAGACACTTAGGAACCTCCGGGACATCTTTAAACATTCCAACATCCGAATTATAGGGGTACCAGAAGGAGAAGAGGAAGAGCAACAAGTGGTAAACTTATTTGAAAAAATAATGAAGGAGAACTTCCCCAATCTGGCAAAGGAAATAGACTTCCAGGAAGTCCAGGAAACTCAGAGAGTCCCAAAGAAGTTGGACCCAAGGAGGAACACACCGAGGCACATCATAATTACATTATCCAAGATTAAAATGAAGTAGAGAATCCTAGAAGCAGCAAGGAATAAGGAGACAGTCACCTACAAAGAAGTTCCCATCAGACTGTCACCCGATTTCTCAAAAGAGACCTTGCAGGTAAGAAGGGGCTGGAAAGAAGTATTCCAAGTCATGAAAGGCAAGGACCTACATCCAAGATTGCTCTATCCAGCAAAACTTTCATTCAGAATGGAAGGGCAGATAAAGTGCTTTTCAGATAAGGTCAAGTTAAAAGAGTTCATCATCCCCGAGCCCTTATTATATGAAATGTTAAAGGGATTTATCTAAGAAAAAGAAGATAAAAAAATATGAACAGTAAAGTGACAGCAAACTCACAATCATTAACAACCACACCTAAAACAAAAAGAAAAGCAAACTAAGCAAACAACTAGAACAGGGACAGAACCACAGAAATGGAGATCACATGGAGGGTTATCAACAGGGGAGTGGGAGGGGGAGAGAGGGAGAAAAGGTACAGAAAATAAGTAGCATAGATGGTAGGTAGAAAACAGGCAGAGGGTAAGAATAGTATAGGAAATGTAGAAGCCAAAAAACTTATATGTACGACCCATGGACATGAACTAAGGTGGGGAATGTGGGTGGGAGGGGGTGGAGGGGAGTGAAGGGGGGAAATGGGACAACTGTAATAGCACAATCAATAAAATATATATATTTTAAAAAGAAACAAGAACAAAATTGAAGGGAACACACTACCTGATATCACACTATTCTACAAGGCCACTGTAATCAAAACAGCATGGTACTGGCATAAAAACAGACATATAGCTCAATGAAATAGAATAGCATAAACCCATACCATTGTAATCAATTAATATGTGACAAAGGAGGCAAAAACATAAATGGGGTAAAGACGTTCTATTCAGTAAAGGGTGTTGGGGAAAACTGGACAGATATGTCCAAAAAAATGAAACTAGACCACCTTCTTACACCATGCAGTTTAATCCTACTTATGATTATGCATTATTGCATATGAAGATTTTGGTATTTTTTAGAAATATGTGCCCATATATTCATCTCTACAAATCACCTATGATGATGGCAGACAAGGTACAGATAAAATGTTAGACCCTACTTGAAAACTGAGCTGATATTCAGAGGGACCATTGACTAAATGAGGAGGACTAGAGTTCAGAGCAGAAGGGTTAGGTAAAACTGATACCCATGCTCAGCCCACAGGCTGGCAAACGGGGCATATGTACCTTCCTGTCACTATCCCACGTCTTGGTGACACCCAAGTGAGTGGCTAAAAGCTTCCATGCATGGAGGCCCCCCGTCTGGAGTACTTCATTGCCTGCTGCCATCTCCGAGTTCTGTCAAGGACAGCCCTGCTGCTGAGTGTGGGTCCAAAGGCCCAGAAGAACTCAGACCCCAGCTGCCACCAAAGGGGTGCTCCCTCCTTCACCAAGAGTGGCAGCCAGCCAGCCACCTGAGAGAAAGTAGTTGGTTTTGTGCTGTAGGTACCCTTTTCCTTTTCCCTTTCTGTCTTCCTCCTGTCGTTACAGGGCTGGGAAAAGGACCAGAAAGAAGTTTCTGTGTTTTTTTACTTAGGTAACCCTCCCCTGACACATACTAAAGAGTGTAAGATCCTTATGTCCTCATTGTCCTAGGACAGGTCCTTGTACATAATTGATTCTCAGTGGATTTTGTTAAAAACTTTTTAATGCCCAAGTGCTTTTTTTATTGCTTGAGACATTGTTAAAATTAACTGAATCCGTAATCACTCTTAATGCACTTGTGGTTCTGTTGGCCTCAACAATAGTGACAATGCAGGATAGTTTTGTGGCGCTTTCCGCTTAAATGTCTGCCTCTCTGTTTTTGCTCTTGCACATCAGGAAGAAATTACTTCTTGCCTGCTCTACCTGAAGCCCTGAGTCCTGATTATGTGTTTATGTGGCCACTGAGAAACATTCATCTCAAGTAGAAGTGGCTGTTTTCTTGAGCTATCACAAAAGGCTGAGCCAATATAAAGATCCCTTAAAAAACATAAATGCTAGTTTATGTAAGAAAGCAAATGCAAATATTTATCCAGAAAAAAACATTCTTCCCAATGCAAATTCAAAGAAATACAAATTAAAGCAAATAGGAGGTGACATTTGCCACTACTTAAATTAGGAAACAAACATCTTAACATGGTAATCAAATATGCTAATATGTTTGTAGTGAATCTGCTTCATTTTTATAGCATATTGAGAAGCAATCTGACAATATTAATATCTACCAGTAGGATTTTAGTGAGCACAACTTCACAATGTAAATGGCGGCCCGCCACATAAAAGTGTTTATCTTGTAATCTTTGCTCTCAGGTGTTTTTCACTTAAGGACATAATGCAAAAGAAGTTAAAAGCTGTATGTGAAGATACCAAGGAGTTCTAGTGTTAGTAACAGTACAGACTTGGTTACCTGAAAATCTTCTGACAACAAACATCTTGAAATCATACATAAAATATAATAAATATCATTTAAAATAAATAAATCAGAGTTACATGTAGCAACATGACTAAATTTAAAAAATATTAGCAAGAGAAATGTTCATACAGTATGATGACAATTAGTAAAAAGTTTAAATGCTAAATAATATTACATATTGTTTTCAATACATACATTTATAGAAAAAATGTAAAGCCAGCCAGTAATATTACCAAATTAACATTACTGATTACCTCTTCCAGACAGCTGGGAATATTTTACCAAGAGTAGTCTTTCTACTATATCTTTAATTTTATTTCTTTTTTAAAGATTTTTATTTATTTAATTTTAGAGCAAGGGAAAGAAGGGACAAAGAAAGGGAGAGAACTATTGATTGGCTGCCTCTCACACATCCCCAACTGGGGACCTGGCCCACACCCCGCCAAAAAAAGTGAAATGTTTACGATCTATTGTTAAGCAAAGAAAGTTACACTATGAAATTCATGTTTTTTATGACTTAACTATAGATTCAAACTGAAGTTTCGATTTCAAGTAATAAGGGGGCTAGGTATTTGGATCAACCTTCCCCGTGAAGGGGAAAAAAGGGAAAAATAGAAAAAATAAAATAAATTTTTAAAGCATCGAAGTGCTAAGTAATAAGAAATTATTGGGCCAATATATAAATGAAGGTGGTCATTGAGAAAGCTAAGTAGAACCCTCAAGCCAGAGTGCTCAGAAAGCATTTTCCATATCTTCCCAACATGAATTTCAGTTTTTAGGACCTTAAAGGGCACATAGGACCAACAGGAAAAATGTTCACGGCACACTCAAAGATGTAGTCTAGCAGAAGATCCTCTCAGAAAATGCTGAGACCTCAGAGGTTCACATGCTCAAGTAAGCAGCTGTCTAAACTCCTGACTCCAGAGGAATACACTGACTGCTTCAAACGGAAAACAAACGATCAATCAATAGCCAGAAGCTTATCTCTACAAGGGTTTGCATTCTAACATTATCAATTTTGTGATCCAAATAACTCTATGAGCTTAACTGATAATGATCCAGGAATAGTAATGCCCTGAGGTACCAGGAAGAAGCAACGCTGATCTTCTTTGAAGGTAAGTTCTTTATCTTATGCCTCACTGAATTCTCACAATGATTTTCTCAAGAGAGTAAAAAAGTTAACTAGACTCACTGTGATGTCTACTTTCATATGTCAATGTGACTGAAGTAAGGGCTGCCCAGTAGCTGATAAAAGATTATTTCTGGGTGTGTCTGTGACAGGATTTCTGGAAGACAGTACCATTTGAACGCATAGACCAAGTAAAGAGGATCTACACTTACCACTGTGGGCAAGCATTATCCAATTCCTTGAGGGCCCAAATAGGACAAAAAGGTGAAGGAAAGGCAAATTTTTGTTTTCTTTCCTTAAATTGGAAAGTCCATCTTTTTCTGCTCTTGTACACTGAAGCTCCTGGTTCTCAGCCGTTGGACTGGTACTGAATTATACAAATGGCTTTCTTGGTTCTCCAGCTTGCAGACAGCAAATTGTGGGACTTTGTGGCCTCCATAACTGCATGAGCCAATTCCTATAATAAATCTTCCCATATGTATATATGGATCAAACACACACACACACAGAAAGACTGAATGGCCAATAAACCATATATATATATATATATATGTGGTTATATATATATATATATATATATATATATATAAACACATATATATGTGTGTGTGTGTGTGTGTGTATGTATGTATGTATATATACACACACACACATATTTCTGTTTCTCTAAAAACTCAGACTGCTGCACACAACACGAGCAAGCACTTGCAGAAACTAAAGAGGAACAGACGCACAAGCCTCATATTGGAATTTTCAGACAGACTATGAAAACTTGTTCACTTTATTGAACAACAACAACAAAGATATTCTAGAACAGAGGTGTCAAACTCATTTTCACCGGGGGCCACATCAGCCTCATGGTTGCCTTCAAAGGGCCAAAATAATTTTACGACTGTATAAATGTAACTACTCCTTAACTATTAAGGAGCTGAAATTACATTCGGGCCTTTGGAGGCAATCATGAGGCTGATGTGGCCCCTGGTGAAAATGAGTTTGACACCCCCTGGTCTAGAAAACATCAATAGGAATGGAAAACTTATTATAAGCTTTTAAGAACACAGTTCTTCAAAAAACTAAACAGAACTTCTTGACTACTTAACATTTTAAAAATTGGATAGACAGATTTAATAATAGATACAACATAGCTGAAGAGAGGATTAGTAGGCTAGAAGGTAGCTCAGAAAAAGTTAC
Organism: Carollia perspicillata; assembly: GCA_004027735.1. Classification (NCBI taxonomy): domain Eukaryota; kingdom Metazoa; phylum Chordata; class Mammalia; order Chiroptera; family Phyllostomidae; genus Carollia; species Carollia perspicillata. Next base: position 8,538 of record PVKM010039165.1, on the reverse strand, counting down.
TCAGAATGGAGAAGAGAGAAATGAGGAGATGGAAAATGTGAAAGAGAGAATATGAGATATGGAAGACAGAGTGAGAAAGTCAAAATACATTTGTTAGGGAACTTCATATAAGAGAAAGAATGACATGGGATAAAGGCAATGTCTGAGTTTAGAACACATACTTTAGATGCTCAGAAATAAATGAAGAGGATAAATTAAAAGAAATTCACTCATAGGTATTTAATAGTGGAACCGCAGAAAGTCAAAGTCAAAAAGAAAATTTTTAAAGTGGCAACAATTTGTGACAACATGGACCGAACTTGTGGACACTATGCTAAGTGAAGTAAGTCAGACAAAGAAAGACAGATACTATGTGGTACTGTACAGTGTCACTTATATGTGGGATCTCAAACAGCCAAACTCATAGAAAAAAGAGACTAGCACTGCAGTTACCAAGGGCTGGGTGGGGAGTGTTAGAAATGAGATGCCAATCAAAAAGTACAAACTTCCAGTTATAAGATAAGATGCATCATTTCTGGGGACCTAGTGTATAGCAGGGTGACTAGAGTTAACTACTTGTAAAAGAATAAACTTTAAATGTTCTTACCCTAATAATAATGACAACAAAATGGTACTTAAATGAGGTGGTGAATGTGTTAATTAACTTTATGGTAATCCTGTCACAATATATGAATCACATTGTACATTTAAACTTACATAACATGGTATGTAAATTATATCTCAATAAACATGGAAAAAATTAAAAAAATAAAAGCTACAGGACAAAAATTGGTTATCTTGACAGTACGTTTCTCAACTGCAGCAATAAAATTCAGGAGATAATAGACTTCCGGCCAACATGGAGGCGTAGGTAGACACACTGTGCCTCCTCAAACAACCAAAAGAAGGACAACAAATTTAAAAACAAAAAACAACCAGAACTGCCAGAAAGTTGAATTGTATGGAAGTCTGACAACCAAGGAGTTAAAGAAGAAAACATTCATCCAGACTGGTAGGAGAGGCAGAGATGGGCAGTAGAGCAGAGAGAATCTGCAGCAAGGTGGCAGCTGGAGGACCCGCTGAGGCAGCAGCTGGCAGACAGGGAGGTCCCACATTTGTGTGCAGATAAACTGGGAGGAACAACTAGGAAGCAAGACGGACTGCACAACCCATGGTTCCAGAGCAGGAAAATAAAGCCTCAAAGCCTCTGACTGAAAACACCTGTGGGGGTTGGCGTAGTGGGAGAAACTCCCTGCCTCATAGGAGAGTTCATTGGAGAGACCACGGGGTCCTAGACCATGCACAAGCCCACCTACCTGGAATGAGCACCAGAAGGGCCCACTTTGCTTGTGGGAGGCAGTGGAAGTGACTGAAATCCGGCAGAGAGCAGAGCAAGCGCCATTGTTCCCTCTCAGACCCATTCCCCACACATAGCGTCACAACACAGCAACGGGGCTTACCCTGCCCTGATGAATATGTAAGGCTCCACCCCTCACTACGTAACAGGCACGTCAAGACAAAAAAAATGGCCAAAATGAAAGAATAGGTCAAAGCTCCCCCCAAAAATACAACTAAGCGATGAAGAGATAGCCAACCTGTCAGATGCACAATTCAAAACACTGCTCATCAGGGTGCTCACAGACTCGGTTGAATAAGGTCGCAAATTGAGATATAATAATTTACAAGGGAGATATAATAATTTAAAATTTACATGCATTTAACAACATATCCTCATAAAATATAAAGTAAAAATTGACAGACCACCCAGGACAAAGAGATAAATCCAAAATCACAGTAGATTTTCCCGTGCCTCTCTGTAATTGGTAGAAAAAGCAGAAAACGGCAATGAAACATGCAAAGAAGGAAATACCGGTGGGGTTATGCTCAACATTTTTCTTTAGAAAAATTTTCCTCTCCTCACACTTGTTAGAATGGCTATTATCAAAAAGACAAGAAATAAGAAATGTGGGCAAGGATGTGGAAGAAAAGGGAACCCTGGTGCACTATTGGGGGAAATGTAAAATGGTGCAGCCACTATGAAAAATAGGTATGTAGGTTCCTGAAAAAAACTGAAAAAAGGACTGTCGTATGACTCAGCAATTCCACTTCTGGGCACTTAACCAAAAAGACCAAAATCATTTAATTAAAAAGATACACGCATCTCACATTCACTGCAGCATTACTTTTAATAGCCAAGATATGGAAACAACCTATATGTTCTGTTCATCAATGGATGAATGGATGAAAGTTGTGACATATATTATATGTAATATAACGTACACACAATGGAATACTAGTCAGCCATAAAGAGAATGCAATCTTGCCATTTGTGACAACATGGTTGGACCATGAAGACATTATGCTAAATGAAAAGTCAGAGAAAGGCAAATACTGTATAAGCTCTCGTATGTGTGGATCTTCACAAACGAAACAAGAAAACAAGCTCACCCATACAGAGAACAGATTGGCGGTTGTCAGAGGAACGGGTGGGAGATGGGAGACATGGGCGAAGGGGGTCCACAGGTAAACAAAACAAATCCCCTAACTCAAATTCGCAATCACAGCTGAACAAGAGACAGAGGAGCCAAACTGAGGCTTCCGTGCGTTTGTGTCTTGAGGGACTATAGAAGGTGAGGTTGCCTGTCTTTCCCGAACATCTCCGTGTTGATGCGGGATTATGAGCAGCAGAGGGAGAGGAAAGAACCAGTGGATCGGGTGTTAACAGCACGTTTTCCCAAGATTCTCCTTCCTGCTTTCCCCAATAACTTCGGTTTTGGAAAGTCCCCTGTGCGGCTCTGAAGTAAACCAAGCTGCTCCCCTGGGAGTGGGCCGTGGTCTGGCCATCGGCTCTGTCCCCTTTGATCCTGATTCCAGGAGGGAAATGACCTGGAAAGGAGCTGGGATCCAGTCCCGTGGTGGAGCAAGCACACTTCCCAAGATGTGAAAAATCCCACTTGTTCTAAGTCATTTTGCTTCCTGCCTGGGACGTGAAAAGGGTCCCTTGTTCTCAGTGAGTGGGGGGAGTGCAGTGTATCCTGGTATGAGGTAAATGCACTTTATGTTATTTTATTGTCTGTGCAGAATGAACTGTCACCGCCCAGATTATTACACAGGAGTCTTACAGTCTTACTTAGTATCAGAGGAACACACCCAGAGGCCAGAACGGTTCACCAGAGACCGTACGAACAGCGAAGTGTGGAAGAGAGCCATTCCAAGATGAAAGATGTTTCCTGGTGCCGAGTGAGGTGATGGAAAAATAAAAAGCCAGACAAGTATGTACACAAATGTAGAAAGGGTACCTCTTCTCCAACTCCATGCAGTACTTAGAGTTTGCTTTGCAAAGTGCCTTTCATACGAACTCTTTCCAAAACCGCTTTACAGTTAATAAAAAGCTGTGCATTAGCCATTTGTTGGTGTGCAGTAATAAATCATGGTAGAGGCAGAGGAAAAAATTACATTCAGGAGATGACACTGCTGTCAGCTGTCTGTGGTGGGGACCACTGCTGCTGGGCCACAGTAGGGCTGGCCCAGCTCACCGGCTCCACTCTCGCAGGGCCTTCAGAGGCCCGGTCAAGCAAGGACAACCTCTTTTGAACAGGAGCCACAAAGACTGGTTTCTCAGTATTTCCTAAGCTTCCCTCACCTCCCCATGTCCGCTGTCTGTCCAATTTGTAAGGTGGAGATACCAAACCACACACAAATTGCCACTCATCAAGTTAGTTTTAAGTATGACAGCTGAGGGTAAAAGGCCAAAGACACAGATACACAAGGTACACAATTTGGGAGAAGTTTGACTAAATTTAGCCAAGACCCATACTTAATCTCGAACCACCTTTAAGCCTCCACAAGAGATTTTCAAACAATAAAACTCTATGAAACAGAGTTTATTCTAGAAGCTGAAATAGAAACTGAAGTATTCATTTTATAAAGTAGAAATGTTTTTGCAGCTTTGTTTAGAGCAAGTTTCTCTTCAGTGATTGTGAAATGGAAACAGTAGATGGCGATGTTTCCCTTATTTTGGTGGGAAATACCTGTTTGAAGCAGCATAGAGTCAACATTTAAAATGCTTCAGTTGTGTTAGAAATATATGTACTATATCCTACTAGAAAACAAAGAGTTTCTCTCAACGTTTTATGAGATGCTTATCCCTTTTGGCAGTAGTAAGGCTGTGTACTTTTATATTGCAAGGTGCAACCAGAGTATTCGGTATAGGGTAGGAGTGTATGCTAACCCCAGACCACTTGCTGTGACCTCCTGGTATATTCGTCCAGGGAGGTGACAAAAACCTAATGAATTACCAGTTTTGGAAAAATTACACTCTGTATATTTGTTTGGAGGAAATGATAGATGAATGGTAGAACTGATATGCTTTTACCATAGCAAATTTCAGAAACTGATAATAAAAAAAGCAACGGTAATAATATTACAAATATATTCACCAGTGTTGGCTATGATCCAGGAACTGTGCCAAGTATTTTACATGTTTACTATTATTAATTGTCAGAAACATCCATAAGGTAGGTATGAGGACTCCCATTTTACAAACGAGGTCACTGATTCTCAGAAAGTTTAATGATTTTTCCTGAGGCTTTAGAGTTAGTCACTGGATTGGCCAGAACTCAATTTTAAGCCTGTCTGACTTTTTGCTGGCTACTCTAAACTATAAAAATAATTTCCTTCACTTGTCTAGAGCCAGTTAAGGTAAAGGCAAGTTTACTGTTTTCGGAATTAGCTTTCTCAATTTTGACTAGCTAAGTCAAAATTTAGATATGAGCTATATACATTTCAGAAATGTGAAATGAAGAAGCCTGTGGGGTTAGAAGAAATACTTAAAACATTTCTAGAACCTATATGCTATCCAAAATCATCAGATCAAGTTTGATGTGTGTGTTTGTGTGAATGTGTAATACACTTACAATCCTGAACATAAGTAACATGGCAATGGCCTTATGGACTGAGAAGCCTGCCTGCTTCTCTTTTAATGATATTACTGCAAATTCAAAAGAGCTGTGTGGTACAAAAACAGGCTTCCCACACTGCCATCTCGTAAATCAGTAAAAATCTTTCTTAACCATTATATCCTTACGTATAAGTTTATTTCAAGGAAACACTTTTCCCACAGCGAGCCAGGCAACAACTTTCCTTCCTGGAGAACTGCTGTTTACCGTCGAGTCCCTCAGGATGTGTGGCATTAGAAACCTTCCCGCCTGCCTTCCTCTGGGAGGTTCGGGTAACAGTGGATAAGCCCTCAGTCAGTACAAGGGCACTCACTCACTCAGAATCTCTGCAACGCAGAATGTATGTGCTTCCTTTGTGGAGTCAAGAAAACTCCTTAGGACCAATCAAATCTTTTTGAAATCACCATGGCAGGAAAGAATTCCCCAAGTATGTACTTGTGATGTTAGTTACACTTCAGATAAGCACAAGGAGCAAAATAGATAAAAGCCCTGTAAAGGTTGCCTTTGAAATGTCTTGAGTTTTAGAACTCAGGGTGGAAGAAAAGGAGAGGTAGAAAAAAGTATCTGCCAATCCAGTTCCCAGCTGGGGTTTGCTCATGCCTTTGAACATGAAGTCGAGGACATCCAAACCTCTCGGTATCTCCTTTAATTTTACTTCAGGACGACCTGCGAGTCTCCACAGGAAGGGGACAAATCTGGGTGAACATGAACTCCAAATCCAAGAGTCCAGGCCCACCTTTCATGTTTACAAGGCTGGGGCAAAAGTACAGACGAAAGCCCTGGATCCCGTTTTCTCATTTTAACTTTATAAATCAAGCTAAAAACTGTTGAATCAAACATGTTCTATCATCCTACATGGACAAATATGCCTTTCTGATGGCCTGAAAAGAGTCTGGATCCCCAGAGCCCTCAAGGTTCTGCCCGAGAACATGGACATGCAGAGAAAGCTGACCCCTGGCTGCCCAAGAACCTTCTGTGCATGTGTGTGGACACCCCCGTCCACTTGTCCATTCTCCAGTTCTGTCCATTCTCTTCACAAACAGCTGCCCCTTGCCCTTCACCTCACCCCCAGCCTTGTGAACTGCCCTTGGGAGAAAAGACCCAGAGAAGCTGCTTATACTTCCAGAAGCTGTCTGGGGCAATTGGAGCGGGGAATTCTGGGGGCCATGTTTGAGCTCGGGGGCGGGGTGAGGGCTCTGGGTCATCGTGCTCCCGTGACCCTGCAGTCTTTCCACTCCATGGAGAAGGGCACACAAAATGCGGGGCCTGGCTGAGGCCGTCTGGAATGAATTTAAATGCACCACGTGTAAGATGCTTCATAACTGGTGAACAGTATCTCTAAAGGTCAGCTTTCTGTGTAGAAAAGGAGGTCATAAGAAGGGACTCTGTCCTTTGATCAAGAATGGGCAAGGAAGGAGAGTCAAGAGAATGTTTCTCAGAACAAGCAGGGAGGGGGCAGGTGATAACCGCATGGCTCAGGCAGAGGACACCAGAGATGAGCCCAGCTGCTTGAGGAAAGACAGCGACTCCTGAACCGTAGGCCCAGCATTTTAGAAATTAGAGAAGTATGTGCATCTTTTAGAAGCACTGTCATTAAAATCAGAAGAAAATCCGAGTCTCACAGGAGTTGACATTTTGGTTGTTGGGAACATAAATTACAATCAGGCCACTATTTCAAGATGCGGTGGACAGAGAGGTGTGGGGTCCCTCAGTTACACGCGGAGGGAAGGCAGTCTGCAATGGCCCAGGGCTCCTGGGGGAGCTGCCCTGCTGTCATTCAGCTTCTGCCGTTATTTCTTTGGGTGGCCACTGCACACATACCCCCACTCTCAGGACTCAGCCTCTCCTCCACATCCTTTTCTATTTCTCCTCTGTGGTGTGGCCCACATGCAAACCTTTCCAAGAGACATTCTAACTGGATTATCTTTATCCACTATGAAACACAGAAAATGTTCCTGGACCCCTCCAGGTGTGGTGGTGACTACTAGCTGGGATACTGAGCACTGCAAACCCACACTGGCCAGGGTGCCTGGCCACCTGACCTGTGGCTGAGGTAGGCCTCGGACTCACACCTGACCTAATTCAAGGTTGGCTGCATGAAATAAGCTCGGCCAGTCCAGAGCTGAGGCCAGTGAGCTGATTTGCTAAAATAAGGCAAACTTCGCCCATGATGTCTTTTAAAGCTCATCAGAAGACAAAACACACAAAGAAAATGACTGAACAGAAGGGGAGGCATTATGGTAGCCAAACGTTTACCGATATTTGGCTTTGGCTTGCTGCTCTGTGAAGTGAAGCGTTTGAATTCAGTGCTCTCCAGGCCCTTTTGGGGACTGCCTGCCTCCGACTTGATTTCATGCGCTGGACTGCAGCGTGGCCTCATGGAGGTGAACACGGTGTTCGCAGATGCTGTTGTAGCACCATTCCCACGCAGGAACCGCCTGCTCTGCTTTCATTACCCCCTCGGAGAACGGCGTCACCTCCCTGTCCTCTTTCCTCTAAGAATTAGTTGTGTGCCAGACCTCAGGAGGTCATTTTCAAAATCCACATCTCAGAAAAAACACAGACCTTTGGTGACCACAGTATTGAGGAGGCCTGGCAGAAGCTTTGCCAGGAGCCACGCTGTTGATCCTGGCAGAGTTTCCGCCCTGATGTGGACAGGGCATGGGAGACCAGCCTCGCCTGCTCTCACTCCCAGTTCCTGCTCCCCTGCTGTGCAGTAAGGCCTGGGTTTCTGACTCTTAGAGGGAGCCAAGCAGCTTGCCTCAGGCCAGGGGTTTGTGGCCTGTGCCCGTGGTCTCCCGAGCCAGCCTTAATGTGTTCAGATGAGCTTATGCCCAGAGACCCACGGCTGGAAAATGACTCAGGGCCAGATGCAATCAAACCCTGGACCAGTCCGGTCTTAATGAAAGCTGGAATATTGCAGATCACACCTAAAATATACATCATATAAAACATGTAGTGGGAGGATGTGAATTATTAACTAGAGTTTCCCACCTCTTTCCACCACTATGTCCTTGCCAGTTGGGCTGAGACCAGAGCCTGGCATTGTCCCTCAGGCTAGGGAGAAGTATCAGGAGGGAGCTGGAGAACAAAGACAGAAGTCTGAGCTTTTCATTTCAAAAGCCTTGGGTTCAGGTATTTTAGGACCTGGAGACAACCAGCCACACCTAGTACCCACCCCCACTAGATAAAGGGCCTAGGTTGGGGGAAGGGGTTGTTGAAAAAAGAAAGGAAAAAAAAGAGTTCCAATTAACTTTACCTACGAAGAAATAATCCAACATAGAGTAACCATTCATCAAAGAGAGAGGGAGAGAGAGACAGAGAGACAGAGAGACAGAGACGAAGAAGAAGAAGAAGAAGAAGAAGAAGAAGAAGAAGAAGAAGAAGAAGAAGAAGAAAGTAAGTCAAGTCTCCGTCCAATTCCAAATAAACAAAACAAACTTAAACCTCATAAAATAATAACTACTTTTTGCTCCACAGGCACCCAAATAAAACACGCCTTGCACTGAGTTCATGTCCTTTCTTCAGCTCCAGTCTGCTCTTCCTCTGGTGTTTCTGAACTTGGTTGGTGGCAATACCACCCAAACAATGTCCCCTAAAT
>PVKM010039164.1:0-13858 GCA_004027735.1 Carollia perspicillata | reverse complement strand
AAAACTATCACTCAGAATCATCAAAAAATTAAACTGTATGGAAGTCCAACCACCAAGGAATTAAAGAAGACACATTCATCCAGACAGGGAGGAAGGGCAGAAGTCCAGAGCTAACGGAGAGGCACAGAAAGACAGAGACACAGAACAGGCAATCCCACAACCATGTGTGGTAGACAAAAATCAGGAGGAATACCTGGGAAGAAAGATATCCGAGCCTCAAACCAGACCACCCAGCCCAGGTTTCCAGTACCAGGAAAATAAGTCTCCATAACCTCTGGCTGTAAAAACGAGTGGAGGTTGGGGCAGCGGAAGAAACTGAGGGATTCTCAGGTATCTCCTCTTAAAAGGCCCACAATGGACTTAGGACTTATGCAGACTTCCTCCCTCTGAACTCCAGCACTGGGGCAGCAGCTGGAAGGGCACCAGTGGCACACAGGGAGAAAATGAAGAGTCTGGCATCAGGGTGACAGAGGACAGCTTCCTCCTGAACAAAACTCCAGAGGCCGTGCAGCACCAAGGTCCACTTTCTGAGCCCTCCCCAACACAGAGCCACAGAGCTGCAACACTATGTCAGAGACTCCATCAACTTGGTTCACATGGGTTGCCCTGCCCTGGCAATTACCTAACGCTCCATCCCATCCAACTTACGGGAGCACTTTTCTACCTTTAGCCATGCTACTAAGACAGAGAGTCAAAGCAGCTTTACCTAATACACAGAAACAAACACTGGGAGGCTGCCAAATTGAGGAGACAAAGAAATATGGCCCAAATGAAAAAACAGAACAAAATCCCAGGAAAAGAACTAAATGAAGTGGAGATAACCAACCTATCAGATGCAGAGTTCAAAACACTAATTATCAGGATACTCAAAGAAATCACTGGGTACTACAACAGCATAAAAAACACCCAGGCAGAAATTAAGATTATATTAATTTCTATAAAAGAAACTTACAGAAATCTGACCTTCTGGAAAAGAAGATCAAAACTATGAACATTAAATTTGCAATGAATTCACAACTATCAACAACTCAATCTAAAAAATAATCTAAAAAACTGTACTTGAATAACAATTAAAATAAAATTTTAAAAAAACTAAGCAAATAAACAACAGAAAGAGAATCAGAGATATGAAGATCATTTGGAGGGTTATTAGCTGGAAGGAGGAAGATGGAAAATGGGGGAAAAGGTGCAGGGATTAAGGAGTACAAATTGGCAAGTACAGAATAGACAGGGGGATGTTAACAACAGTATAGGCAATAGAGTAGCCAAAGAACTTACATGCATGACCCATAGATACGAACTAAGGGGGGGACTGCCAGAGGGCATGGGGGTACTTGGTGGAAGGGGACAAAGGGGGGTAAATTGGGACAAGTGTAATAGCATAATCAATAAAGTACATTAAAAAAGAAGTACATTTGTTTAGCTATCTGTATTCAGTGTATTTACCCTAGCACACTATTGGTAAATGCAGCAGGCTTGCTATACAACTGTAGCTTGGAGATCCTTCAAGCACAATGCACTTTCTTCATGGCTTCTGACTACAAAGGACAAGCCACCACTGTCAGGGTTTCCTCCTGGACTTCAGAGCCTTGGATTTTTCTTGAGATAATTTTATGTAACTAGAGGTACAAAAATTCATTCTCACTTAAAAATATTACTAACAATAACTGGGAAAGTTGTTTTCTCTAGTATTAATGCACTTCAGGATGACACTCTGAGAATAATGCCTGAAATGGATGCCTGAACACTGAATTTGGTGTATGTGTTCTAGCTGTGAATCTCAAAGGAGTAAATATAATTTTTCCAAAGGAAACAATTGCCACAGCATAAAACTATCAAGTGCTATCCACAAAAAGAAAGTTCTATAAAATGTCAAGATATTTGTAAGAGTAGAGTGTGTTATAAAACAAAATGACATAAATTATAGGATCTTTTTATTTGTTGATTCTGAACACAATATATATCTATCTTTCCCCAAAAATACTTTTGGGATTATTCAAATACAAGGGTAATAGATAGAGAATTATTTTCCTCTTTGGTGAATGGTATTTCCCCGCCAAAAGAACACCTTCAAAGCATAATGAAAACCAAAGTAATAAATGTGGCAATGGCTTGGATAGACGGATGACAAAGGTTACAGCCACAATTAAACACACATAATGTTTTCAGATTTCTCAAGTCACATTTTAGATTCAATATATACATCTGTGAATGTGATGAGGAAACAGCTATTTTGAGTTGCTGCCTGGACAATATAGAGAATACAGTTCACAGCTAGAATCCGGATATTTAGATAAGGACCTGAGCTTAGGATTCCACCCCAAGTTCCCACTTTGCTTTCCTGGGACCCCTTCTATAATAGCCACTTAACATTCAGCCCTGAGAAGTTAGTGACCTCTGTCCCAGCCACCTTGTAAGTAACAGGTGCTTCTACCTTGTCTTGTATCTCCTGCTCACTCACTGCTGACCCAGATAAGAGGTCTGCCCTTCCCCTGGCTCACTGTACTCCCCCTCCACCTCTACATATTTGGTGGAATCTGTAGGTAATAAATCTTGTGACTTTAATTCCTTTGTGTGAGTGTATTAAAATTGCACCTTCAATTAAAACAACCCTGGGGTTTCACTTCCTCAAGATGGGAGGTCAGATGCTGAGGGAGCTCCTGTGGACCCCATGTGCATGAGTAAAATGCCAATCTTTGTGTGAAGAATCTGTGGACATACACAGAAACAGGACAAAAAGGAAAATGATATATGATTATCTATGAGATATTAAATGTTTTTTGTTTTTTGAAATATAACAACAATAATAAAAACATAAGGCCTAATGAGAGTTCAACAAGGTGATAAATAGAAATGTGTATACATAAATATAGAACTGTCTATATAACATAACCAATAAGACTAAAGGAAAGAGATACCTTTCTTTTCCTGACACAGACATATAACTACAAAAGCTTCACAAGAAACAAATAAGAATACTTGAGTAAAAAGAAAATTAAAGTATTTTCCTGAATGGATGGAAATCAATTCTTTTGAGGGAGATTATTCTGAATTTCAATCAAAATACAAAAGAAAATAATTATTAACAGAAAATCAAAAGATGATTTAGAAAAACTAAAAAACAAAAAAGCAAATAAAAAAATTTTCAAGTGTAATAAGGATTATGAAATATTTTTAATAATTAAAATAGCATGGAAATGGCAAAGAACTAGGCAGAAAAATCAATGAAAATAAATTATAATATTGATGAGTTATAATTAGTTAACGTGTGCTTATTACATATAAAATGTTTTATGTTTGGAGTTCCCAAGTAATTTATCATGCTAACTTAGATTCTTTTGTTATTAATTAACAATAACACCAGCAGAATCATTTTCTTAGCAGATGTTCCTATACTTAAATTTTTAATCAATTTCTTGGCTAACATTGTCATTTTTACCACATCACCAATACATTTCTAAAGAAAAAATGGTGGTCTTAATATTTTTATTATTTTCATCAAATTGCCTGTAATATTCTTCAAAGTTGTATTTTATGACTAGTAAGTTGAATTCCACAGACACCTCCAAATTTCAGTACCTCTGGTCCATAATATCATTGAGGAAGTACATTCTCTATGGGCACTAAAAAGCACCTGTGAGCTAACATAAATTCCACTAAATTGAGGGTATTCCCCATTTCATTATTTTGTATTGATTTGTGTAATTATTTTAACCCAAAATTATCTTGATAGACCATTTCTTAGCTCTATTCTGAGTATCTTTCTTTGACAAATATTTTTACAAACAAAACTCATTAAATGAGTAAGTTTGCTTTATGATTCCTTCAAGTGTTTGCAGAAATTCAGATGCTTTGAAATTGCAAGCCTTATCAATTTCTTCTCTGTACAGAACTCACATCACCTAATTTAAAATAGACACCCCATCTCTCACCAGAGAAATACTACATAGTATGGCCAAAGAATTTTAAAATTAAATTTGTTTACTTTTTGTGCTTCCATATTTAATTAGTTCCATTATTCCCTTACCTTTGCTAGGATAAAATTATAATGTTCCATTTGTAATCTTTTTTCTGTAATAATTGTAATTTGCTAACAGTCTCCCCAAAAATTATATATGTGTGCACCACATTATTTGAGTTATTAATATTTCCAACTGATTTTATATAAAATGCAACCAAAAGTTAGAGCAACTCATTCACAAAAGTTTAATACCACCATGGAACACACATGTTAATTTCCAAAATAGCATCTCAAAGTCTCAAACAATTCTAAAATCTAATTGATGACTGAAGTATTTGGATCCAATATTAGCCCCAAGAAAAAAAATTGTAATTTCATTAGTTATGCATATTTAAACATATTTATAAATGTGAATTTAATTGGTAGATATTTCTATTGGGACATGATGATGAACTATGCTTCCACAACAATTACTTCCAAGGGCATATTTTCTTCCATATGTTTCTTTATCCAATAAAAATAGTTTTCCCTCATATGTTCGCCACCAAAATTCATATTTATATTAGCACAAAAACAATTTCATCTGCAATGTCAAACTTTTGCACAGAACTTATGTCATCTGTAACAGTGTAAGATGTTTTACCTTCAACAGAAAGAAATTCCAAAAGCTTTATTTTGATTCCATGAATTGGATACAGAAAAAATAAAGTTATTATTGGAATCACCTTAACTAATTTTCTACTTGAAGCATCCAGTGATACTGAAATGAAACTGCTATAATTTACTGTTTATAAAGAAGTTCTGTACACAGTACATATTAACAGTTATCAATTCACTTTTTGTATATGCTAAAGAAATTTAGACTCCAACATGAGTGAATTTAATTTAGAAAAGTAGTCATTTGATCTATATGAAAAGTCATGCTTCACAGAGTAAAATATAACCTCAGTTGTGCATGGGTACAGTCTTCCTAAAATACTCAGTAAGTATTAACTTTGAAAAATGCAAGTATTTTTTCAGCAAATGGATCTCTAACTTCAATGGCTTTTACTAGGACTTCCAGTGGATGGTAAATGTCAAAAACATTTACAGAAGTAAATGCTGATGGTCAACTTTCTCGAAAACAGGAAAACAGTCATGTAATATTTTATTAAACAAGTTGTGTTTTTTTAATCTCACTGTTGCCAAAAAGGGTTTATTATAAATATATATATTTTAAATTTACCAAGTATTAAAAAATAACTGCATATATACTATTTAATAAATGAAAAAAATCATAAAATGCACTGTTCCAAGAATATTCAGACAACTTCCTTGCACTCTGCAGCATGATTTCTCAGAATCTACTTCCCAAATATTTCATGTAAACTAATCTGAAATTTCGTACATTTCACCTGACCTCCACCAACCAGATACAATTATCGGTCCCTAGCCACTCACAGCAGAGCATACATTCCTTGAAATAGAGGTGTTCATATAATGGTATGCCTACACAGGGTTAGAAGACCTTTCAGAGGTCATTACACAGGCATCTCACACATTATAAGGCAGAAACAGCATATAAAGTAATACTTAAAAAACACTTTGTTATAAAATGAAAAATTTGAGACAAATTCTAAGCTACACTGGATTGTTGAACAACAGGTGTATACCCAGAATTGTCCCTAACAAGCTGATAATAAATGGTCACACTTTTATATACATAATTATCTAATTCTCCCCCTCACACACACAGCATGCCCATTAGATGTTTCAATGAGCATCTCCATTTTTAGATGAGAAAATTATGGCTCAGAGCTATACATTGACTTGTCCAAGGTCACACAGCAAGGCACATCATCAAGTTACCCAAGATTAAAGACACAGAGAGAATCCTAAAAGAAGCAAGAGAAAAGGAGAGAGTTACCCACAAAGGAATGCCCATAAGGCTATCAGCTGACTTCTCAGAAGAAATCTTGCAGGCAAGAAGGGGCTGGAAAGAAGTATTTGAAGTCATGAAAGGCAAGGACCTACATCTAAGATTACTCCATCCAGCAAAGCTTTCATTGAGAATGGAAGGGCAAATAAAGGTCAAGTTAAAGGAGTTCATCATCACCAAGCCATTATTATATGAAATGTTAAAGGGACTTATCTAAGAAAAAGAAGATAAGAAATATGAACATTAAAATGACAACAAACTCACAACTATCAACAAATGAATCTAAAAGAAAAAACAATGAAAACAAAAACTAAGCAAACAACTAGAACAGGAACAGAATCAGAGAAATAGACATCACATGGAGGGATTCAGTGGGGAGGGGGAAGGGAGGAATCGGGGGGAAGGTACAGGGAAGAAGCAGCATAATTAGTAGGAACAAAATAGATGAGCAGAGATAAAAATGGTATAGGAAACAGAGGACTCGAAGGACTTGTAAGTACAACCCATGGACATGAACTAAGAGGGGGATGGATGATGGAGGGTTGAGGGGGCAGGGCGGAGGGGGGATAAAGGGGAAAAAATTGGGAAAACTGTAATAGTATAATCAATAAAAAATACCTTAAAAAAACTTCCTAGTAGAGCCCTCACTCAGGATGTTAATATTTTTAGTGTATTTAAACCTAACCTTTTTCCCATGCATATGAACAAACACATGAAGGTCAAATTAAACAGTTTCATTTCCTGCTTATTTTCATTTAACATTATATCATGAACATTTTTTGTATCATTATATAATCTCTGTGTGAGTTTTAAAGACTGCTATAATTCCATTCTGTTTATAGTATACCATAATTTATTTAACCGTTCTCTTTTTGTTGTATGTTTACCTTATTTACAGCCCTTTGGCACTATAAATAATGCTATGTTGAACATTCTGGTACATACTGTTATTGGCACTTCTCATTTCTGTAGGACAAATTCTGTGGCTTGTTTACTGGATGAAAGGCTGGTGAACATTGACCTTGTCTTGGCTGTGTCACCAGGTTGTTTTCCTTACACTGTTATGCTGGTTTCCACCCCACTGCATTCAGGCCACCACCAAACAAACTAACCCTCTCTCTTTTATTATTGACAGTATTTTTTCAGGTAAAAGTTTGTACAGAATTCTGGATATATGCTATTCTTTTATAACTAATGAAATTGTACTTTCCACACCCTTTGGTTTTGGCTATTTGTAGCACTTCTGTGGTGTACCTATTTGTATTATACATTGAGTTTAAAAATTAATATTACTGATTTATAAGATGTCTTTTTATATGTTATGAATTTTAATAATTTCTCCAAATATTTACCCTTTAAATATTGTATTAAAGTATTTTGGGGGCTATTACCCCCATCTTCATTTCCTCTATCTTTTTATTTATGCCTTCTAATTTTCACTAAAAGATTTTTTCTACTCAACATAATATTTTCTTTTCTTAAGTATTTTTTATTGATTATGCTATTACAGTTTTCCCAATTCTTTCCCCTTTATCCCCCCTCCGCCCTGCCCCCTCAACCCTCCATCATCCATCCCCCTCTTAGTTCATGTCCATGGGTTGTACTTACAAGTTCTTCGAGTCCTCTGTTTCCTATACCATTTTTATCTCTGCTCATCTATTTTGTTCCTACTAATTATGCTGCTTCTTCCCTGTACCTTCCCCCCGATTCCTCCCTTCCCCCTCCCCACTGAATCCCTCCATGTGATGTCTATTTCTCTGATTCTGTTCCTGTTCTAGTTGTTTGCTTAGTTTTTGTTTTCATTGTTTTTTCTTTTAGATTCATTTGTTGATAGTTGTGAGTTTGTTGTCATTTTAATGTTCATATTTCTTATCTTCTTTTTCTTAGATAAGTCCCTTTAACATTTCATATAATAATGGCTTGGTGATGATGAACTCCTTTAACTTGACCTTTATTTGCCCTTCCATTCTCAATGAAAGCTTTGCTGGATGGAGTAATCTTAGATGTAGGTCCTTGCCTTTCATGACTTCAAATACTTCTTTCCAGCCCCTTCTTGCCTGCAAGATTTCTTCTGAGAAGTCAGCTGATAGCCTTATGGGCATTCCTTTGTGGGTAACTCTCTCCTTTTCTCTTGCTTCTTTTAGGATTCTCTCTGTGTCTTTAATCTTGGGTAACTTGATGATGTGCCTTGGTGTGTGACCTTGGACAAGTCAATGTATAGCTCTGAGCCATAGTTTTCTCATCTAAAAATGGAGATGCTCATTGAAACATCTAATGGGCATGCTGTGTGTGTGAGGGGGAGAATTAGATAATTATGTATATAAAAGTGTGACCATTTATTATCAGCTTGTTAGGGACAATTCTGGGTATACACCTGTTGTTCAACAATCCAGTGTAGCTTAGAATTTGTCTCAAATTTTTCATTTTATAACAAAGTGTTTTTTAAGTATTACTTTATATGCTGTTTCTGCCTTATAATGTGTGAGATGCCTGTGTAATGACCTCTGAAAGGTCTTCTAACCCTGTATAGGCATACCATTATATGAACACCTCTATTTCAAGGAATGTATGCTCTGCTGTGAGTGGCTAGGGACCGATAATTGTATCTGGTTGGTGGAGGTCAGGTGAAATGTACGAAATTTCAGATTAGTTTACATGCAATATTTGGGAAGTAGATTCTGAGAAATCATGCTGCAGAGTGCAAGGAAGTTGTCTGAATATTCTTGGAACAGTGCATTTTATGATTTTTTTCATTTATTAAATAGTATATATGCAGTTATTTTTTAATACTTGGTAAATTTAAAATATATATATTTATAATAAACCCTTTTTGGCAACAGTGAGATTAAAAAAACACAACTTGTTTAATAAAATATTACATGACTGTTTTCCTGTTTTCGAGAAAGTTGACCATCAGCATTTACTTCTGTAAATGTTTTTGACATTTACCATCCACTGGAAGTCCTAGTAAAAGCCATTGAAGTTAGGGATCCATTTGCTGAAAAAATACTTGCATTTTTCAAAGTTAATACTTACTGAATATTTTAGGAAGACTGTACCCACACACAACTGAGGTTATATTTTACTCTGTGAAGCATGACTTTTCATATAGATCAAATGACTACTTTTCTAAATTAAATTCACTCATGTTGGAGTCCAAATTTCTTTAGCATATACAAAAAGTGAATTGATAACTGTTAATATGTACTGTGTACAGAACTTCTTTATAAACAGTAAATTATAGCAGTTTCATTTCAGTATCACTGGATGCTTCAAGTAGAAAATTAGTTAAGGTGATTCCAATAATAACTTTATTTTTTCTGTATCCAATTCATGGAATCAAAATAAAGCTTTTGGAATTTCTTTCTGTTGAAGGTAAAACATCTTACACTGTTACAGATGACATAAGTTCTGTGCAAAAGTTTGACATTGCAGATGAAATTGTTTTTGTGCTAATATAAATATGAATTTTGGTGGCGAACATATGAGGGAAAACTATTTTTATTGGATAAAGAAACATATGGAAGAAAATATGCCCTTGGAAGTAATTGTTGTGGAAGCATAGTTCATCATCATGTCCCAATAGAAATATCTACCAATTAAATTCACATTTATAAATATGTTTAAATATGCATAACTAATGAAATTACAATTTTTTTTCTTGGGGCTAATATTGGATCCAAATACTTCAGTCATCAATTAGATTTTAGAATTGTTTGAGACTTTGAGATGCTATTTTGGAAATTAACATGTGTGTTCCATGGTGGTATTAAACTTTTGTGAATGAGTTGCTCTAACTTTTGGTTGCATTTTATATAAAATCAGTTGGAAATATTAATAACTCAAATAATGTGGTGCACACATATATAATTTTTGGGGAGACTGTTAGCAAATTACAATTATTACAGAAAAAAGATTACAAATGGAACATTATAATTTTATCCTAGCAAAGGTAAGGGAATAATGGAACTAATTAAATATGGAAGCACAAAAAGTAAACAAATTTAATTTTAAAATTCTTTGGCCATACTATGTAGTATTTCTCTGGTGAGAGATGGGGTGTCTATTTTAAATTAGGTGATGTGAGTTCTGTACAGAGAAGAAATTGATAAGGCTTGCAATTTCAAAGCATCTGAATTTCTGCAAACACTTGAAGGAATCATAAAGCAAACTTACTCATTTAATGAGTTTTGTTTGTAAAAATATTTGTCAAAGAAAGATACTCAGAATAGAGCTAAGAAATGGTCTATCAAGATAATTTTGGGTTAAAATAATTACACAAATCAATACAAAATAATGAAATGGGGAATACCCTCAATTTAGTGGAATTTATGTTAGCTCACAGGTGCTTTTTAGTGCCCATAGAGAATGTACTTCCTCAATGATATTATGGACCAGAGGTACTGAAATTTGGAGGTGTCTGTGGAATTCAACTTACTAGTCATAAAATACAACTTTGAAGAATATTACAGGCAATTTGATGAAAATAATAAAAATATTAAGACCACCATTTTTTCTTTAGAAATGTATTGGTGATGTGGTAAAAATGACAATGTTAGCCAAGAAATTGATTAAAAATTTAAGTATAGGAACATCTGCTAAGAAAATGATTCTGCTGGTGTTATTGTTAATTAATAACAAAAGAATCTAAGTTAGCATGATAAATTACTTGGGAACTCCAAACATAAAACATTTTATATGTAATAAGCACACGTTAACTAATTATAACTCATCAATATTATAATTTATTTTCATTGATTTTTCTGCCTAGTTCTTTGCCATTTCCATGCTATTTTAATTATTAAAAATATTTCATAATCCTTATTACACTTGAAAATTTTTTTATTTGCTTTTTTGTTTTTTAGTTTTTCTAAATCATCTTTTGATTTTCTGTTAATAATTATTTTCTTTTGTATTTTGATTGAAATTCAGAATAATCTCCCTCAAAAGAATTGATTTCCATTCATTCAGGAAAATAGTTTAATTTTCTTTTTACTCAAGTATTCTTATTTGTTTCTTGTGAAGCTTTTGTAGTTATATGTCTGTGTCAGGAAAAGAAAGGTATCTCTTTCCTTTAGTCTTATTGGTTATGTTATATAGACAGTTCTATATTTATGTATACACATTTCTATTTATCACCTTGTTGAACTCTCATTAGGCCTTATGTTTTTATTATTGTTGTTATATTTCAAAAAACAAAAAACATTTAATATCTCATAGATAATCATATATCATTTTCCTTTTTGTCCTGTTTCTGTGTATGTCCACAGATTCTTCACACAAAGATTGGCATTTTACTCATGCACATGGGGTCCACAGGAGCTCCCTCAGCATCTGACCTCCCATCTTGAGGAAGTGAAACCCCAGGGTTGTTTTAATCAAAGGTGCAATTTTAATACACTCACACAAAGGAATTAAAGTCACAAGATTTATTACCTACAGATTCCACCAAATATGTAGAGGTGGAGGGGGAGTGCAGTGAGCCAGGGGAAGGGCAGACCTCTTATCTGGGTCAGCAGTGAGTGAGCAGGAGATACAAGACAGGGTAGAAGCACCTGTTACTTACAAGGTGGCTGGGACAGAGGTCACTAACTTCTCAGGGCTGAATGTTAAGTGGCTATTATAGAAGGGGTCCCAGGAAAGCAAAGTGGGAACTTGGGGTGGAATCCTAAGCTCAGGTCCTTATCTAAATATCCAGATTCTAGCTGTGAACTGTATTCTCTATATTGTCCAGGCAGCAACTCAAAATAGCTGTTTCCTCATCACATTCACAGATGTATATATTGAATCTAAAATGTGACTTGAGAAATCTGAAAACATTATGTGTGTTTAATTGTGGCTGTAACCTTTGTCATCCGTCTATCCAAGCCATTGCCACATTTATTACTTTGGTTTTCATTATGCTTTGAAGGTGTTCTTTTGGCGGGGAAATACCATTCACCAAAGAGGAAAATAATTCTCTATCTATTACCCTTGTATTTGAATAATCCCAAAAGTATTTTTGGGGAAAGATAGATATATATTGTGTTCAGAATCAACAAATAAAAAGATCCTATAATTTATGTCATTTTGTTTTATAACACACTCTACTCTTAAAAATATCTTGACATTTTATAGAACTTTCTTTTTGTGGATAGCACTTGATAGTTTTATGCTGTAGCAATTGTTTCCTTTGGAAAAATTATATTTACACCTTTGAGATTCACAGCTAGAACATGTGCACCAAATTCAGTGTTCAGGCATCCATTTCAGGCATTATTCTCAGAGTGTCATCCTGAAGTGCATTAATACTAGAGAAAACAACTTTCCCAGTTATTGTTAGTAATATTTTTAAGTGAGAATGAATTTTTGTACCTCTAGTTACATAAAATTATCTCAAGAAAAATCCAAGGCTCTGAAGTCCAGGAGGAAACCCTGACAGTGATGGCTTGTCCTTTGTAGTCAGAAGCCATGAAGAAAGTGCATTGTGCTTGAAGGATCTCCAAGCTACAGTTGTATAGCAAGCCTGCTGCATTTACCAACAGTGTGCTAGGGTAAATACACTGAATACAGATAGCTAAACAAATGTACTTCTTTTTTAATGTACTTTATTGATTATGCTATTACACTTGTCCCAATTTACCCCCCTTTGTCCCCTTCCACCAAGTACCCCCATGCCCTCTGGCAGTCCCCCCCTTAGTTCGTATCTATGGGTCATGCATGTAAGTTCTTTGGCTACTCTATTGCCTATACTGTTGTTAACATCCCCCTGTCTATTCTGTACTTGCCAATTTGTACTCCTTAATCCCTGCACCTTTTCCCCCATTTTCCATCTTCCTCCTTCCAGCTAATAACCCTCCAAATGATCTTCATATCTCTGATTCTCTTTCTGTTGTTTATTTGCTTAGTTTTTTTAAAATTTTATTTTAATTGTTATTCAAGTACAGTTTTTTAGATTATTTTTTAGATTGAGTTGTTGATAGTTGTGAATTCATTGCAAATTTAATGTTCATAGTTTTGATCTTCTTTTCCAGAAGGTCAGATTTCTGTAAGTTTCTTTTATAGAAATTAATATAATCTTAATTTCTGCCTGGGTGTTTTTTATGCTGTTGTAGTACCCAGTGATTTCTTTGAGTATCCTGATAATTAGTGTTTTGAACTCTGCATCTGATAGGTTGGTTATCTCCACTTCATTTAGTTCTTTTCCTGGGATTTTGTTCTGTTTTTTCATTTGGGCCATATTTCTTTGTCTCCTCAATTTGGCAGCCTCCCAGTGTTTGTTTCTGTGTATTAGGTAAAGCTGCTTTGACTCTCTGTCTTAGTAGCATGGCTAAAGGTAGAAAAGTGCTCCCGTAAGTTGGATGGGATGGAGCGTTAGGTAATTGCCAGGGCAGGGCAACCCATGTGAACCAAGTTGATGGAGTCTCTGACATAGTGTTGCAGCTCTGTGGCTCTGTGTTGGGGAGGGCTCAGAAAGTGGACCTTGGTGCTGCACGGCCTCTGGAGTTTTGTTCAGGAGGAAGCTGTCCTCTGTCACCCTGATGCCAGACTCTTCATTTTCTCCCTGTGTGCCACTGGTGCCCTTCCAGCTGCTGCCCCAGTGCTGGAGTTCAGAGGGAGGAAGTCTGCATAAGTCCTAAGTCCATTGTGGGCCTTTTAAGAGGAGATACCTGAGAATCCCTCAGTTTCTTCCGCTGCCCCAACCTCCACTCGTTTTTACAGCCAGAGGTTATGGAGACTTATTTTCCTGGTACTGGAAACCTGGGCTGGGTGGTCTGGTTTGAGGCTCGGATATCTT
Organism: Carollia perspicillata; assembly: GCA_004027735.1. Classification (NCBI taxonomy): domain Eukaryota; kingdom Metazoa; phylum Chordata; class Mammalia; order Chiroptera; family Phyllostomidae; genus Carollia; species Carollia perspicillata. The sequence goes on along the minus strand of PVKM010039164.1, from coordinate 202 downwards.
TCTTCCCAGGTATTCCTCCTGATTTTTGTCTACCACACATGGTTGTGGGATTGCCTGTTCTGTGTCTCTGTCTTTCTGTGCCTCTCCGTTAGCTCTGGACTTCTGCCCTTCCTCCCTGTCTGGATGAATGTGTCTTCTTTAATTCCTTGGTGGTTGGACTTCCATACAGTTTAATTTTTTGATGATTCTGAGTGATAGTTTT
>PVKM010039163.1:0-13865 GCA_004027735.1 Carollia perspicillata | reverse complement strand
TGGGCAGATTGGAATGTATACAGATCATTATGATGCATTGTGAGAATTTCGAATGAGGAATGTACAGAGTAGCATGGGAGCTGCAAAGAAAGAAGTATTAATGCTGGGTGAAGAATGGCATTGTTGGGGAAGAACAGTTGAGCGGGGTCTCAAAGATTATGTTGGGGGGTGCAGGGGGCAGCAGCTGAGGAGCGGCAGGGCCTTCCGGGCCATCTGTAAGAGCATGGGGGAGGGGGCAGGCACTGTAGACTGGGGGACAGTCAGCCAGAGGAGATCTCTAAGCTTCATTTTCCTCCCCTGTAAACTGAGGTGGTGAGATACCTACCTACAGGGTTGTTATTGAAGATTAAATGAGGCAGTTGTGTAGAGTACTTAGCACTGAGCTTTGCAAACACTAAGTGTCCACAAAGAGGCTAATCTGTTGTGCTAAGGGAAGGCTACATTGCTCACCATAACTTTTGTCCAGGGTGGTTGGGTGGAGAAGTGAGAGAAAAGATTGGAGAGAGGGGTCTGTATATAATTAGGAAGGTCCTTGCTTGGACCTGTGGAGTTAGAACTTTACCCTGCAGGCATTAGAAACCCCAAGAAGTGTTTAACCAGGGACTGCAGAGTAGGGTCAGGGTGGGGTGGCCTGGGAGAGACAGTGCTCCTCACTAGTCTAGGTCAGAGGGGACAAGATCTATGCTGAGGACAGGGAACCAGAGAGGAGGGGAAGACTCCAAGATGACCTCACAGTTTATATTCACTAGCATTTGAATGTGGGCGGGGGAGTGGGAAGTCAAAGATAACAGGGTGATTGGGAGGATATTGTTGTGTAGGGATCAGTAATCAAACAAGCCACACAAACATTGGACTACAGCTGACTTTGGGTTATTATCCTAGCCCACTAACACAATGGCGCCTTCTGGGAAATCACTTTCCTTCTCTGAGCCTCAGTTTACTTGAACACTGAAGTGTTCAGGGTTTTATAATTTTCTTCCTCAGGGATTTGTAGCTTCAAAATTGTTGGAAGCCTTTGTACTACATAGTCTTATGAAGTTAAAATGATGTGAGTGCTTGACTAGACCTTATTTCTGTAGAATAGAAATTGTTATTACCACATGGGGTAATCACGGTGTGCCCCAGGCTCTGAGGTGGTGATTTCAACTCACCCACTACTCCACTAGCTCACATCCCAGCCTCAGAAAGAAAAAGGAGGAGAATTCTGTGGTACCACAAGGTAGTGTCACCAAAGTAAAGCCTCCTTCCAGCTTTGGGTACTGGAATAGTTATTAGCTGAGCAGGGGCTAAATTGAGGCCTCTTTGCCATGTGAATGAAGAATCACGGAGTTTTATGATGATGTGGGTACTTCATACATAATGATAGCTCCAAGGTGCTAGTTTGGTATGATTTAATCAGAGATACAGATACATAGCATAATTTTGACTCTGTAGATTACTTAGATGTTACTCTTTGGGTTACTCAAATAGCTCGTTGGAAGATTCAAACAGTTCTCATGAAGGTTAGAAATCACCCAGGGCTATTTCACAGAGCCATTCTTAGAAGCAGAGAGATGGGGTTGTATGTGTGATGTATAAGTAGTGACCCTAGAAAGTCTGCCCAAGAGTTTTTAGGAGTTTGATTTAGGTATAATTTGCATAACATAAAATTCACCCACTGCGAGCATACGGTTGGATGACTTTCAGAAAGTCGTAGTTGTGCAGCCACCACCACGGTCAGGCACAGAACCCTCCTGTCATCCCCAAAGCTCCTCCATGCCCTTTCACAGTCCATCCCTTCTCCCACTCAGTCCTCGGCAACTGCTGACCAGGATTCTGGCTCAATGCTTTTTCAGTGTAACTCAGTGACTGTCTGTGCATTTAGAGTTGTGCAGCCACTGCCATTATCTGCCATAATTTTAGAACATTCCAGAAAGGAAATGTGGGCTCACTGCAACCATTCCCTGTTCCATCCCTAGTGCCTGATCTACTGCTTGTGTCTGTAAATTAAACCTTTCTGGATACTTCATAGAAATGGAGTAAGGTGATACAGGATCACTTTTGTCTGGCTTCTTTCACCTGGGTTCCACCATGTGGTAGCATGTATCGGTACTTCATTTCATTTTATGACCAAAGAATATTCAGTTGAATGGATGGCCCACATTTGCTTATCCACTCATCGGTTGGTATACACATGAGTGGTCTCCACTCTTTGGCTATTATGAGTAATGCTGCTGTGAACATGTACGTGCAAATCTCGTGGACATTGGACGTATGTTTTCATTCTCTTGGGTAGGTCACTAGGAGTTGGATTTCCATCTCACGCAGCAATTCTATGTGTAACCATAACTGCCAAGCTGTTTACTGCAATAGTTGTCCCGTTGTAGTCCCCACCAGCAGTGTGTCAGGGTTCTGTTTTCCCTGCATCCTTGCCAGTACTTGGTATTGCCAGTGTTCTGGATTCTAGCCCTTCAAGCAGGAATATAGTAGTATTCTATTTTTATTTTAATTAACATTTCCCTAATGACTAATGATGTTGAGCATCTTTTCATGTGTTTGTTAGCCATTCATTTATCTTAGTTGGTGAAATATCTATTCAAATATTTTGCTCCTAATTTCACCGCATTTCTGTTTTACTATTGAGCAGTAAGATTTCTTTATATATTTTGGATACAAGTCCTTCATCAGGTGTAAAACTTAAAAATATTTTTTATGTTTTTTTATTGATTTCAGAAAGAGAGAGAGAGAAAGGGAGAAGGAAAGCAAGAAAACCATCAATTTGTTGTTTTATTTATTTGTGCACTTACTGGCTGATTTTTATATGTGTCCTGACTGAGAATTGAACCTACAACCTTGACGTATCAGGACGATGCTCTAACCAACGGAGCTACCTGGTCACGGTGCAAATGTCTTCTCATAGTCTCTGGCATTGCTTTTTCTTAATGGTGTCTTTTGAAAAGCAAAAGTATCTAATTTTGATGAAAATCCAATTTTTTTTTTCTTTTAGTCATCGTGCTTCTGGCTTAGATCTAGGAAATCTTTGTCTATCCTAAGGTCACAAAGATTTTCTCCTGTCTTATCTTCTGGAAGTGTTACAGTTTTAACTCTTACTTTAGGTATACACTCCATTTTTAGTTGATTTTTGTATATAACATGAAGTAAAGGGCTTGGTTCACTTTCTGGCCCGTGGACACCGGTGACCCCACCTCCGTTTGCTGAGCTGCCCGCAGTTGCTAACACCACAGAGGACGTAAGTTTCCATGTTCTTCTGGGTCCTCCGTTTTCTCTTACAAAGGAGCCCCAGAATCTGAGTCTGAAGAATTGAAATTACAATTGGAGAGAGAATTTGAAAATAATGTTATTTGTACTTGTAATAAGTATCTTTCTACTGAAGGTAATGTTTTGTTACTGGGACATGTCCATGTTTCACAGTATTCCCTAAGTAGTGGCCCTGGGTACACACCCTTCTACAGACATTGCCCCCAGACTGTGCTTTTCCCTGTGTTGTGAAGAGAATCGATGTGCTATTAGTCATCTTTGTGATAGCTTATGGTTAGTTTCTCCTGAGGTGTTTTGGGTTTCTTTATTTTCACATTCCTTTTGCAGGAGAAAAATTCCTAAACAGAAAAAAATCTCTTGCAGAAATTTTATTAAATCATAGGAATGCATCCAAATGTGAAAATAACCTTCCGCTTTAACAAGACATTTTCTAACTCGGTATTTGCTTTTTAATTTATTTTCTAATTGTAGTTGACAACATATTACATTAGTTTCACATGCACCACATAGCAATTACACGCTTACATACCTTACAAGGTAGTCACCGTGATAAATCTAGTACCATCTGACGCCCGACATAGTTGTGATATTATCAACTCTATTCCCTATGCTGTACATTACACCCATGACTAATTTTATAACTGGAAGTTTGTACTTCTTAATTTCAGTCTTTTTTCGTTTGCTTGTTTTTTAAGTTGCATTTTATTGAAATTGTAAATCACATGATGTTTTTCATTTTCAAAGCACTCTGTTTTCAAAAACCTTTAACGAGCTGGGCCAAACCTATACATCTTGAAGGGTGGGAGAACTGTGAGATCCTTCTGTCTGCAGAGGGAAACTGAGTCAGGGACTACAATTTAATCAAACAGCAGAGGGCCAGCACTCAGTCCACACCAAGCTCCGCTCTGCAGACAGGCTTCAGGTCACACAGCCACGTGACTGTGCCACATCCTCAGCTTGTCCTGTGCTGCTGGGACTTTAGTTCTCTCGATAACCCTAAAAGGGGCATCATTGCCCCACTTCACAGCTGAGGCAACTGCATCTTAAAGCGAGTAAGGCAGATGGCCAAGGCCACGCAGGCGGCAGGGGGCACCAGGCGCTTCCCACCATTGCATCCACACCCTCGAGGCGCTCAGGGCGGACGGGGCCTGGCAGCACCCTTCCCCCTCCCTCAGCCCGGGAGACCATGCAACAGATGTGGCAGGCTTAACTCACTGCCATTCAAAGGCTTTTGTGGCCTTATTTTTTTTTTCTAATTCAACACACAGACTTTATTCAGATTTCATCTATTGTCTTACTTGTCGTCTGTGTAGTTTTTTTCGGGTACAGGATCCCATCCAAGACCACCTGTCACATTTCCAGGTGTCGTGTCTCTTCAGCCTTCTTCCGTCTGGGGCAGCCTTTCCTTGTCTCTCAGTGTTGAAGCTCAGTCTTTTTTTAAAGAAGGTTCTCCTTGCTTTGAAAAGATTTATGCTCCTCATTACATAAACAGCTATTTCTTTTCCAGTGGAAAGTTTCAAAGTATTTCTGAGTGGGTGCTTAGTGTTTGACAGTCAACAGAACTTTATAAACTTAAAAGGCCACTTCTAAAATTACTTCTAAAAATGTAATATCTAAAGAAAGAAGAGTATATACAGGTATCATATAAAAAATAATATATAATTCTTGAATTTACAGTGGCGCATTTCTTGAACAGTTTCTCTCCAGTGAATTGACATCAAATAGGATTTTCGCACTAAAAATGAGGGGGAGAAGACAGAATTATATACCTATGTACCTGAGTTAAGATCCTAGTTTTTATAGAAGTTATTATAATAACCATTTGTAATCAAGTATAAATGACATACTGTATCACCTTAATGATTAAACTTTCCAAAGTACATGAAATACTTAAATGAAGTCTTAAATGAAATGATAGGAAGTAATATAATAGTGTATTTGCTGAGTGTCTTACAGTCTGTCAAGGCCTGGCAGGTCCACCCTGGATTCGGGCGGATGGAAGACAAGTCGAGGAACCATGGGGGTGCTTGACATGCCTTATTCAAGGGTGGGTGATCTACCCATGCTGCAAGCCATGTATCCCCCATGGGAAGCCCCTAACTTCCTTACATACTAAATGCATACAAAGCTGGCTGGGTGCCAAAATATTGTATAACACAGTGTAATTCCACACATGTGGGCCCACGCAATGTTATGCGACACAGTTTGTGGGACCCAGACTCAAGGCTGTGGGCACGCTGCTTATCTTAGTTCCCCAGACATCCGGGTGAGGGAAAGGAGCCAGACTGACTCCTTTTACCCTACAGTCTACCCCTTCTGGGTTCCTCACCACACAGTCTACACGAGGATATCTTCTGCGAAGGTCACTTGGCGGAGAGGGCAGAGCCCTGCACCCATAACCCACAACAGCAGTATAGATTATGGCAACCAGCAACCAAAATACAAGCACTGTCACCAAAAACAGCAAGGACCCACTGCCACTCAGTGGTTACAGATGCCCACCATTCCTGCAGGGGATCACCTGTTAGGTGTTCAATAGCACAGGTCTCAGAAGCTAATGCCTATAAAGCTTGACTGGCATTGTGATGGACATCAGGAACACATACCAGCATTCAGCCCCTACTAGGGCACACACCCCACTGTGGGATGCAGTAAGCATATCTAAAGGCATATGATTTTGCGAGGCTACTTTTCACAATCGATATACTTCCTCATTTAAGAGGCTTAAGGAATCATGTGTTGCATTCAATGCATGAGCAGTGCGCAAAGCTAAAGCAGTTATTTCAGTCTCAGTGGCTATAGAAGCAGCTTGAAGAGAAAAAATAGCTAATGGGTAATACCACCAGGGAGTATGCTTTACCCAGTGTCATGCCTTAAACACCTCCTAATTGGTTGGCAGGAGTACAAGAGTTTTCTAAACTCAAGCAGGCAAATAAGGCCATCCCCAAGTACAACAAATAGTCTAATTTCCAGGCAGGTGAGGCCACCCAATGAGACACACACCCACAGGGCTGCAGTTTCCACTGGTGCCCTCTTATGTCATTCCGCCCCTCCCAGAAATGCTTTCAAGTCCAAGTCTGACACAGACCTGTAGGAGTCCAGCCCACCAGGGCTTGTCCTTTGAGGTTCTTAGTACAAAGGGGAGCTAGTCCAGCCAGCTCCACAGCCTCAGCAGTGAGCCACCCCGAGCAATCCCATATGGACTAGCTGACCAATGGCCTGGGCCGTTCATACTGCTGCTTCCGCCCAGCATAGATGTCAGTCCAGGTAGCATTCAACAAGGGATATTTACTGTTGGTGAGAACCCCAGCTCGTGGGGTCCGAGACATTGTGGATGGGGGAGAAATATTCACATGGACTACCAAGTCTTGTGGAGGAAAGGGGTGAACAGCTTAGCTCTCCAGGGGAGCAAGAGGCCTTGGCCCTTGCTTTGATGAGCTTTTATTGTCTTTCTGGGCACATTATATGAAAGACCTCATTAACTATGCACAGGTTTGATTTAGGTGGTTACCTTTTTCAGAAAACAAAGGAGGAGTAATCACAGAAGAGGGGTATTTGCAAATGAAAAGGCAAAAGTGGCTGAATCGGTTACACTCATCCTTAAGAGGTTTAGCATGGATTTTAGGAAGTTAGTTTACATTAAACGTTTGCTGCAATTCAGGGTGAGGGAGTTTTTAGCAAAAGCAAGATTCAAAGCAGCCTAGGCACATTGCAGGCCTGATTCTCCATGGGAGAACCTATCTGTGGGCGTGGGTCCTGTGCATCAGACCTTGCTTTCCACTGGGAGCTGGGCTCATGCCACACAGAACGGTCTCCTACACACTGTTCCTCTGGTTTTGTAACCAAGTCCAACTTGAGACAGAAGCAAGAGAGATACACCCTGGGAGGCCGGCTGACATGTTCATGGGGAGTTCAGTGCAGATCCAGCATGCTGATTGGTTAGCCACATAGGCATAACTATGAACCCAGTCCACTAAAGTGTTAAGTTGTACCCTCAGGGTGAAAAGACAAAGCAGTTATAGGCACCGATAATGGTAGATCACGACCATCGGGCTATATACAAGCAAGCTTCTGGTCAGCCAATAAGACAGTGGCTGGCAGAGAGGGTCTTCCTGGGTGTGAACACCAGACCTTCATGCCTCAGCTAGGGGTTCAGCATCTACTTGCAACAACAGTGGAGAACTCATAATGGGCCATAGGGAAATCACAAAGGTGCCACGAAGAAGCGTTTCGAGGTCTGCTGGCCCTAGATATGTTACCTTTAAGACTAGGGACCATGTCTCAATCAACCAGGACACTATTTGCAAGTTTCTTTCCACTCCTTGGCCTCAAGGGGCAACAAGAGCCACCCAGCACATGTGGGGGCTTTTATTTCCCAAGGCCATGTCCAAGTGGCTGTGTGCCCTCAGTCCAGGCCCTCAGGTGCCGGCAAGAGAATATTTCTCTCCCTTTCCCATGCCTGGTTTCAGCAAATCATTCTTAGCCTGCACCTGCACCTGAATTGGAGCTGCAGTCTGGAGGAGCAGCACTTCCACGGGAACTGGCCGCCCCCCTCCGACTCCTCTCATTTAGAGTCTGGAGGACAGTCCGTAAGCATTTTGTCTAACTCCTCAACATAGGGGTGGCAGCTGAAGCTCGCAGGCCCTGCTTTAAGAGACCACTGTACCGTTCAATCATTCCGGCAGCTTGGGGGTGATAGGCCATGTGGAATTTCCAGTCAATCTGCAGGTCTCCAGCCCACTGTTGTACCCAGGCCCCAGTAAAATGAGTCCCCTGATCCTTTTCAATGATTAAGGGTCATCCATAAGCAGCACATGACCACTCCAGTGCAGCAGTTACTGCTTTCTGGTCTGGGTGCTATGCAGGATAAGCAGCTGAAAGTCCTGTGGCCGTGTCCACACCTGTAATAGCATACTTATATCCCTATGGATCAGGTAGGGGCCCAATTACATCCACCTACCACCGGGTCAGTGGTACCCTTCCCCGCACCACCTATCCAGTAGTTCCCCCAGGCCTCCAGAGATGCTCTCGTGAGCAGACAACAGAGGTCTTGCAAGCTTCTCATACCTCTGCCAAGGTGATAGGTAACCCCCAAGTTTTGACAGTGGGCCACATGGTCTTTTGTCCAGCATGTAAGAGGCAACAGTGTAGCCACTGGGCTACTTCCCTTCCTGATGGGCTGGCAGATACTGTTTCTAACCACCACACCTTGGCTAGTGTATCAGCCTCATCATTCCTAGGGGAAGCAAGGTATGCATGTTTGGTCACATGATATACAGATATGCCTCTGGTGGCCTAATTCCCAGAGGTCTTGCCACAAGGGCTACCCCCATAATGGCCTGTGCATACCTATCTATGTATTTGCGTGCCATGTGGACATCCACAATGTTAGTGCCTGGCACACCGCCCAACTATCTGTGCAAATAGTCAGGGGCAGGGCTTCACTGGCAGCCACGAGCCACACAGCTCAGAGTTCTGCCCACTAGCTGCTCTGCCCCACACCAGTGTCAAACTAGATCGTGTCTGTTTCTGGCTGAACTACCACAGCAGTCCACATGGCAGGCTGGCCCCTGCTGGAGTCATCAGTGTACCATGCATCTGAGGGAATAGGTGCCTACCCTTCCTGGAAGGGGCTAGCTTCCATCTCTCCAATAGGGACAGGGACAGTAGATTTCTCATCTATAAAGTAACAGGACCTAAACTTCCTGTAGCTCAGCCTGCAAAGGGCTAGTGGACAGAGTACTCCTTTGTTGCACATAAGCCCCCTACTTAGCCAATGTGGGCATCTGAGCCATCCCACTATGAGGCTTAGCCATCCAGTCTTGGACCTACCCAGCAATTGGATAAGTGGTCCTTATAGTCACTGGTGCAATTCCTATTATGGCCTCCATAGCCAACAGGGCAGCATGCACTGCAGCCAGTTGCTTTTCAGTCAAGGAGTACCATACCTCTGCTACCTTCCACAGTTGCGACCAGAAACCCAAGAGTTGACATAGTCGTTTCTATCGCTGCCACAAACCCCATCCAAAGAACTTCCTGTGTGACATGCATATGTAGCACATAGCATCTAGCTGGATCCAGAGCATGTGAGGCCTGGGCATGCTTAATGATAAGGAGCTTCGTTCCTTGGAATGCTTGTTCCGAGGTTTGCTCCCAGTTTGCTCCTTGTTCCGAGGGCATCCCAGTTTGCTCCCTTTTTCACCCAAGCATAAAAGAGACGAATGACCTGTATGAGGCACAAATGCTCTCCGATATCCTAACAGGCCCAAAAGTGTCTTGAGCTATTGCACAGTGGTAGGAGTCAGATACGCCTGAATTTTATCTATCGCTGCATCAGGGATGACTTTTGTCTTACCTGACCAGACAACCCCCAAGAATTTGACAGACAATCCAGGCCCCTGCAGTTTGGTTTTGCTGACTGCCCAGCCACATGACTTCAGGTGAAATAGCACTTGTGGCACTGCTTTCTCTAACTCTGCAAGAGAATCACTGGTTAGCAAAATGTCATCAGTGTCATGGAACAGGCACTCTTCTGGAGGCCATAGCCATTTAACCAGGTCCTCCACCACAAGCCCATGATGGATAGTCAGGCTGTGCAAGTACCTTTGAGGGAGTACTGTAAAGGTCCACTGCCTTCCCACATGAAGGCAGACGGATCTTGACCCTCCAGAGCAAGGTCAATGGAGAAAAAGGCGTCCGCCAGATCAGCTACAAAGTGGTAAGTTCCCAGCTCATTAGTTAACCAGTCCACCCAGTCCACCACAGAAGGGACCACTGCATGTATTGGAGGAATGACCTTCTTGAGCTCCTGGTAATCTACTGTCATTCTGCATGTGCCATCTGGCTTCCTCACTGGCCACATAGAAGAGTTAAAAGGACTGTGGCGGCCCTAACTATCCCCTCCTCTTCCAACTCTCCCATAGTTGCCGTAATTTCCTCATGTCCCCTGAGCAACCAGTATTGTTTCACCACTGCTACCCATCATGGGTATGGCAACTGAACAGGGGGATGCTCAGTATGTCCCAACGGAATGGCTTTTACCACTTGCACCACAGGCGAAACTCTCCTGCAGAGGTGTGTAGCCATAGTCCCTGAAGCACATCAGTACCCAGGGTATACTCAGAGATGGGGGAGACATAAACAGTGTATTCATGTGGAGCAAACACCCGATACCCAAAGAGAGCCACACAGCCTTCGCCCTTACACTGTGTCCCCCATAACCATCAATAGAGACCTCGGGACTGGAAACTTCTCATGGTTTCCATGTAGAGGGTACACTTGGCTCCTGTATCCATGAGAGCCAAAACTGCTGGACATTTGCAGGGGACCAATGAATAGCCAATTCGACGTGTGGCCTCCGGTCCCCACCCATCCCCTGTAGATGGGTTTCTCAGCCTCCCTCCTATTCAGATGTCCAAAGGATATCTCTCTCTTTGCCTTGGAAGGTTGACACAGCCAGGTAGTTTTCCAGCCAGACTGGGGCACACCTCCAGACTTCTCCATCAGTTTCTTCTTCTGGGGCTGCAGGAAGTATTGGGCAGTGTACAGCTGCTTCCAGAGCTCTAATGGGTACGCATTCTACTTCCCGTCAATCTTAGTGCAATCTACTCCACCCCTTGGAAGACGTGACCACATGTGTGTTCTGGTCACTGCACAGGGGCACCGTCTGACCGAGAAACAAGGGAACTCTGAGAGACCGCCCCATAGGCTTTTTGCTGGCGGCAAGACTCCATCTCTCCCAGAATGGCCATCATTGTCTTGACATTATTTATGTGACTGTCGATATACAGGGCTAAGATCACCGTGAGTGACCCGCACTAGGCTGGGGAGCAGGCTGCAACACAAGATTCCGCATTCCAGCTGTGAAACATTCATCATCAGCGCCCTGAATGAGTACTGGGATTGGATAGGGCCTGGCGCATGCCCAACTTTTGCAGGATTTGCACTAAGTCTGTAAAGGACTGCCACTTGCTCACTGTGTCTAGCATGTCACCCATATTTACCCAGACAGTACTGATGTGGATCCTGGCTAGCAGAATCCGTGTGTTGTAGCTGCAAGAGACAAATTCACATGGACGAGAGAAGTCCTGTGGAGAAAAAGGATGGCATGGCCTCTCTCTAATTGAGAGACAGGGCCCCAAACCCTGCCTGAACAGGCTTTTATTGTTTTTCTGGGCACATTACATCGAGGATGGTCCTCATTTACTATGCACAGGTTCGCTGTAGGTGATTACAAAGGAAAGAATGTTGCTAATTACTTCAAAGAGAAGGATGTTACGGATCAAGGGGAGAAGTGGTTGAACTGGTTACACTCCATACTTGGGAGGTTTAGCACAGATTTTAGGATGTTACTTTAGAGATATACAAGAGATACGCAGTAAACACTTGCTACCTCAATCCAGGCTGAGGGAGTTTTCGCAAAAGCAAGTCTCATAGCAGCCTAGGTACAATGCAGGCTTGATTCCCCACAGGAGAACCTAACTGTGGGTATGGCCCCTGTGTGTTGGAACCTCGCTTGCCACTGGCCTTTCCAAGTGGGGGCTGGGCTACAGTCCCACGCCACATGAAACGGTTCCCTATACAGTATGGATAGCTGCCATTACCCACTCCTTCAAAGAATGTGAGCCCTGTGCCTGACCATGCCTCCAGCTGTCCTGCAGCCATTGGCACAGAGAGGGATGAGTCATGATGGAAGCTAACTTTTCCATCTAATTATCAGTGCACATGTTGCTGTCCACCCCTTAAACATACAGGCGCAAGAGCCACACTGCTAAAGGCTCCAGGATCTCTGGCAAAATTAATTCACAAGATCCACCAGTTTGGCCTGCATGTAGGGATGGTAAGTGGCATGCTCCACCATCAGGGTGGGACCAGCCAGATCTCTCCTGGGAACCAGGGGTTGCTGGGACTTCATTTTCTGTAATACCACTGGGCGGGGTCTTCAAGGAACGCCGTTCGCATCGTCCTCATCTTCCTCCACCTCCCACTTGTCTGCTGCACCTGGGGAGGGGTACTATCACTGCTCCACTGCTCACAGCTCTTCCTCCAGGGCACAGATTCTGGCTTCCAGGGGCTCTTCTGTCCTTGGAGTTCACGTCATTTTTTGCTGCATCGCGAAGCAAGGTCTCTGTCTTAGCTCACAAAACTGAAAGAAATACCCAGCCCATGGCCCCCACAACCACACAGGCACTGGGCCACTTCATAGTCTCCCCAATCATCTGCAGGGCCTTCTCAATGTATTGGGTGTACCGCTAACATCAGGGCACTCCCTGGGTGGGACACACTATGCCAGGAGGCTTGCCACTGGGTACCACATCCTAGTGACTGGCCACTCACCCAGGCTCCCCTCAGTGGATTCTGGAGGCTCCGTATTCGTACCCTACTGCGATGAATCCTGCCAACAACACCAGTCGCCTTGCAGCCTGTCAAGACCTGGCAGGTTAACTCTGAATTGGGGCAAACAAAAGAAAAGTTGCAGATCCTTTGGGATGCTTGACGTGTCTTTATTCAAGGATGTGCAACTCACATGCGCTGCAAGCCACATGTTGCCCCTGTGGGGAGCCCCTAACTTCCTTATTTACTAAATACAAACAAAGCCAGCAGGGAGCCAAAATATTGTATAACACAGCACGAATCTGCGCATGCAGGCCCACTCAATGTTATGGGACACAGTTTATAGGACCCAGACTGAAGGTTGTGGGAACACTGCTTATCTTAGTTCCCCAGACATCTGGGTGAGGGAGCCAGACTGATTCCGTTTACCCTACACTGAGGTTTTAATATTTTCTTATTTAGTTGTTTGTTTTACTTTGTAGGTAACAGAGTCATGATAGACCTTTCTAAAGTTATACAGTACAGAAAAGCGTAGCGTAAGTATTCTTTAGGGGAACTTTTAGCTTGATGATTAAGAAACTAATGTCAGTTTGTAATGTTTTTCTCCTGTTCTTTTTTTCCTCACATCTTTAGCTCCACTGTGGTAATTAAGATCTCAGGGCATCCAAAATTGGGAATCACTTTCCAGCTGGCTTAGTGACACATGTTCATTTTGACATGTCTGCCATGATAACCAAAAAGAATACTGTAAGTTTAGTTGGCAGAAGGGCAAACAAATTGCCACATGTCACTATCTAAACTGGAAGTTATCCATGTTTCTTCTGCCACTGACAGTCTAGAGACAAGACAGCAATTTGGAATGCTCTCCTCATGTGAAATGATCACAGGCGGTTGTGGGGTGGGGGGTGGCGCTCAGGTTGGTTGGAACAGAAAGAGTATTCACAGCTGGCAACTTCCTAGGAAAACAGCAATCATGTGGCTGCCAGCCACCCGCTGCCAACATTTCTGAGTGGTTGGGAAGGCCCATGGTGTAAAAATAGGTGGGCTTTGTAGTAGGGCTGCCTGAGTTCAAATCCTAGTTTCACTACTAACCAGCTCTGTGCTTATCAAAGATACTTGGCCTACTTAAGCCTCTTTAAAGTTTAAGTTTCTTTTTTAAAAAAATGGAGATAATAGTGCTTACCAGGATTAAATGAAATAATGCACATAAGGTATTTATAGTACCTGGAATATAGTAAATGTAATAAATGTTAACTTTTATCAAATTATGATAC
>PVKM010039162.1:0-13912 GCA_004027735.1 Carollia perspicillata | reverse complement strand
GCCCACTGGAAAATACAAGGGTTTTTACTTTGCAAAATAGTAGAACTTGCCGCAGACATATGCATATGTAGAAAATGACCCATGGTCCTATGCTGTGTGGCTAGGGGACTATGAATTCACAAAGTCCCATTTCTACTTCAGTGGCTGGAGTGACCTAGGGAGCTCTGCTTCCATGAAGGCATCAGTGAGCCATAAAATTCCCAGGGCACCTCAGAGGGAGGTTTTCGTAGGGCAGGATGAAGGAGAACTGAAACCATGGCCAAAGAGCCATGTAGAGAGGAAGAGCCCTGGGCTGTAAGAGAGAGGAAGGGGGAGACCAAATGAAGGTTTGAGTCATGGCCATCCCCACAGAAACTGTGAGATAAACATGTATTATTTTCAGCTGCTAAATTTGTTGTTGTTTGTTATTCAGCAGTAAAACAGTATGTTTCATGTCTGTCTCCTCCATTGGACTCTGAGGTCTGTCTTGTACCACTGAATTACCAACACCTAACACAATGCCTGGCCCACAGCTTATGCTTGATAAGGATGTGATGATTGATGAATGGGTGGAAAAGGAGGTGATTGGGAGCCCAAGTGTGTGGAAAATTAAGCATAAAAAATTTTGGCATCTTGATCTACCCAGGTGGACAGAGAAAAATTTGTGATGCGTGTGCCTGGGATTAAGAGTATAAGAAAGAGGAAACCGGACTGAAGTAGTCTGGGTCTTTTGCTGTCTTCTCAAGCTCAGGGGCAAAGATGAGTCTATAGGCTCTAAGTTACAGGCCAAGAGAAGCATGCAACGGCATTCTAGGTAAGATTGTACAATTTCCAGAACTTGAAATTATGTATGTACTTGTTTTTCAGTACCCTGAAGCAGGCTCTGGAAGTCTTCAAGCAGAGTAAGTGATTTGTGATTCTTTAAAATGTATTTGCTATCCTTGGCAGGCTCTGTGTCTGTCATCAAAGGTGGGCTTTCATTGGAACAGCAATCTCGCGTTGGGTGAAAGAAAATAAAAGCAACCCCAAAAGGCAAGAAATAGCTCTGCAGAGATGAAGGAAGCTGGAGAGCCCTCCATGCCTGCCTATCAGGATGTGTGTTTGGCTTCCTCACAGCCAAGTGGTTCTCACACTTGACGTCCAGGGTGAGGCCCCGGCACTTTGGTCTTCAAGGGGTCCTGTCCAGTTCTAATATTCCTCAGGCCTGTTACCCAGAACCTCCCTTCAAAGTTTTCTGTTCTTCAGAGTACTTGATGCTTCCAAACTAAGGATTTTACCAACACATAGTGTGTGCATGTGCTTGAAGTGCTTCTGTAGGCAATGGAATGGTTCTAGGCCTTTGTAATGGTTAGCTAAATAAACATCCATCTTGACTTTTCCATAGAAGATGTTCTCTTTCTTCTTTAACTCATCAATGAATACATTCCTCAAGATATGGACAGTATCTTTTCATTTTCTTATATGCACACAAGGCCAACTGTGCTGTGGCCCAAGGGACTTCAGCATAGGCTGGGTCTCCTAAATATATATATATATTTATATATATATAATATATATATAATTTTATATATATATAAATTTATAAATTTATAAATTTATAAATTTTATATATATAAATTTATAAATTTATATATATATAAATTTATTATATATATATAATAATATATATATATATTTAATATATATATAATTTATTTTTAGAGAAAGGGAGGGAGAAAGAGAGGGAGAGAAATATCAATGTGTGGTTGCTTTTCCTGCACCCTCAACTGGGGACCTGGCCCAGGTCCACCTGGGAATCCAACCGCAGCAAGCCTTTGGTTAGCAGGCCAGTGCTCAATCCACCAAGCCACACCAGCCAGAGATCCTAATATTTGGTGTTACTTTACTTGTTTTCTTTTTTTTCTAACAAGTAGTTTCATTTTCTTGTTTAAAATGTATTAAAAATTCAAATGAGACAACTAACTGTGAAGAAGATAGTAAATACCAGTTTTCATATGTAGGTCTTATTTATTGTTTCTGTTTTCATTCTTTTCGCAGAAGTAGAAAGTGTAGGCCAATGTCACATTCAGCTTGCACAGACCCTAAGAGAAGAGGCCAGGAAGATAGAAGAATTCAGGGAAAGGCAAAAGCTACAACGGAAAAAGGTTGGGTTTGCATTCGTGTTACGATGTTGTCTTTCGGATGGCAGAATATCCAGGCTTGCTTGCGCATTAAACCCCACGGCTGGGCTCCCACCCTCGTGCACCCAGACTCTTCCTTTCACCTTGGAGATCATTTATCAGATAACCATGTGGAGACTCGTGGTTCTGTGCCGACTTATACCCCAGGCCAGTTCTTTTTTAATTTTTGATGAATTCAGGGGTCCAGCTTGCTTTACTCCTCTTTTCATATCTGTTACCACTACTGAAACACTGACTGGGAAGGGGAACTCCTCTTTCTTCAGTAGAGTCCAGCAAGCCAAGCTGGAGGGCTCCCCGACCACACTCCACCTCCTGGGCAAGGCAGTAAGGGGAGGGTAAGAAGTGGAGGAGACTCACATTCTCCTCGGAGACCATGGTGTAGCCCAACCTCCCTATTTTACAAACAGGAAACCTGAGGCCCTGGGAAATCTAAGTTCTTTTTGTCTCCAAAGCCGACGTGTATAAGCTCTTTTTCATCGATGGGACTAACTTTGGTCAACTGCGTGGAAGGAGATGGGCGTGAGCAAGTTAGTAAAGCTGCAAACATTTGGGAGGTTATAAAGATCAAGTGTTACTGAGACTAGACCAGCCGCTATTCTGACGCCCTTCTATTTGGTTCCTAAAAGACTTGTATATTCACGTTGGCCTGGCAGCCAAGTAGGGCCCTCCCAGAATTTCTTTCTTTTTTTAGTATCTGGTGTCCGAGGCTAGAACCTAGCTTCCCATGGGGACAAGCTCTCCCCTGTCTGGCATCCAAAGATGTCCATTCAGGTCTCCACGGACAGGTCTACACGGACTTTTTGGAAACCTTTCTTGATCCTGACTGGACCACGGTCATTGTCTGCAGTGTGCGTTAAGGCTGATGCTACCCAAACCTCAATCTCAGCAGCTAAGCCTGTGGTTCTACATCAGTCTGTCCCAGCTTCCTTGGTGGCCACTTGACATTTGGAGTGGGTGGCAGCATCTTAAGAGCCTATTGTCATTTCCTGAGAGGCTCTTACAGCTGTGCCCCTTACTAGGAAGGAAGGCTGGAAACTAACTTTTAAGGAACACCGTATCAAGCACTTCCCTGCAAATTCAAGCTTCATGTCCCAGGTCTGAGGGCTTCCATCTGACCCAAAGTAGTTTTCAGAGCAGAAGTAGCACAGGCATTACGCCCACCTACAGGATGGTCAGATGTTCAGGGCTGACATTGCCCGCCCTGCCCACCTCTTCAGAGGAATTACAAATTTTGAGAAGCTTGCCTTAGACAAGCAAGGTCTCCGTACACATTATTTCCACTAACAGGATGGGCGGGGCATTTCCTCACATCCTCGAGTGCCCTGGGTAACTCTAGTCGTTTCAAAGACAGTTGTGTTAGTTTTGCAAGGCTTCTGAAGCTTCCCCTTGTAGCTAGTTACAAAGAAGAAATTTTCATAGCCAGAGGACTGTGCTCTGAATTCTGCTGGGCAGTAGGGCAGCCTGCGCTCGACCCCGTGCTGGCATCCAAGTTCCCCACACACCCTGGCAGTGCCCTGGCCACAGCAGGAAAATGCCTGCTCAGCTTCCTGGGAGAGGTCGAAGTTTATAAATACATTCGTAACTACTCATATCACAGTTAACTCTGGGTTGTATCACTTTTGAGTATAGGTACTTAAAAAAAAATTCAAACTTCAAGGGAAAATGTGTTAGTGCTAACTTCTCATTTCCACTGGCCAAACCTTGAACACTTTGGTTTTTCACTTCTTGGAAATTAAGCCATTTCCACTTATCAAGAAAAGCCATCAGTTGGTTTCCGTTTTTAAACAGGGGCAGGGAAGTGCATGTACAACGGCGGGATGGACGTTTTTGGGTCCTGACTCACACAATGAATGCTCACTGAGGGTGGTGAACAATGTGGGCATGGTCGTCTTTCCCTCACCGAGTGTAGAGCATGGCTAGAGGGACTGATGTGACAGGAATCTCGATAAAGTGTGATGAGCCTTAAATGGTAGGGGAGGTCATGGTGCCACTGGAACACACAGCGGGGACACCCGACCTAATCTGTGGGGCTGGGGAGGCCTCCTGGAGGAAGTGACCTTGAAGAGAAAACCAGCAGAGTGGAAGGCAATACACGTGAGGGTGGTCAGAGACGAGGCCGTCACTCCTGGCGATTGGCAGGTAGGGTAGGGTCCATGGGGCTCTTCTCAAGAGTCTTGATATTTCAGGACACTGAGGTTGCTTCCCCAGCCCAGAACGTCCAAAGCCTGACAGAGACAGCACATGGTCAGCTACTCTCTCCTCTGGTCCCCACGTGGTTTTGCCAGGTCAGCTAAGATTAGAATGATCATGGCAGAACCTCCTTCTGCCTGTGAGGAGAGCATCTTCCGAAGCAAGGAACCTCCGTGGTTATGGAAAGGGACACTTCAGTTTTCAGAATACAGTCCCAGTGGGGTAACAGACAAACAGGTCACTAAGCAGCTATTTACCTGGTGAGGGGAAGGTCATTGGCATCATTTAATCTCTCTTCTTCCTTCTCCCCCTCCTCATCTTCTCCCCACCCTAAAGCAGGGATGATTGTGTTTTTGCACTACTTCCTGTTATCAGTAATAAAATAATCTAATTTCATAGGATTTGGTCTGAGTGGAAAGTCCGAGTCCTTAAAGAAGCATTTCCCCAAGGAGACCTGAAGGAGAACCCTTAACTTCCTGGGGCCTCCACGAGTGGGGTCACCCTACAAGTGAACCTTGGACATGAGGACACTTAAATCAAGGTGGTGTAGCAGACGGAGCAGGTCTTGGTGTCACTGAGTGGCCTTGAGTGTGACCTCTTGGGCTCCAGGAGTCCCATCGGTCAGGTGAGAGAGTAGGATTGCTGCTCTCTAGCATCCTGCTGATGTACAAATGCCAGGAATCCTTGAAGGCAGATAGAGGAATCGCATCAGGTGAAAAGGTTTGGCTCATAGAACTTTGTGGCCATCGGAGAGGTGCTGCAGCAGGTGTCACGTAGAACTCAGGGACTGGGAGGCCTGGCTTGGGCCATAAAGTATAAAACAGCTGCAGCTCCCAAACTGGAAGAACGGCAGCGTGTATCCTCAGACTAAGAAGGCCCATGGTATAGACCAACGGTGCTAACTGATTTGCTCCATGGAGCCTGGGAAACTCAGGAACCATTATTAAATAAATAGACCTAGCTCCTCCTCTTGGCAGAGGCCCATCGAGGGGCCTGTGAACCATGCAGCTCCCCACCTGCAAGGGCAAGGATCTGCCCATGAGTCCTTCTGTGTGGGGACCATGTGGGGGCCCTGTCTATTCTCTCGGTCTATTGTATCATCACCACGAGTGGGTGCATGACTACTCCCAATCCCCCCACCCCTTTCGACTGGGCTGAAAAATGATGCCTCCGTTCTCTGAGGGCCTTCCGGGTCTCCCCCAAGGGAAGTTCTTGTATTCTGCAAAGTTCATATTTAAAGGGATACCATCCCAAATATTCTATCCAGATATCTTGAAAATCTTTGTGTGTAACAATAACAGACAGAAACTTAGTTTTCTAGAAGAGAAACCACATTTGAGTTTCATTTTCAATACTATTTTGCATTATATTATTTGTATAAGAGCAAGGTCACAGCTTGTTTTGAATGATTACATCTCTTGGTCTTCTACGTATCCATTTGCTTTTATAGAGTTACCATAAGGAAATGGTAGTCTATGGCCATAATTAGGAACTAGGGTACAAGTGTCAGATTTCTGGGTTTAAATCTCAACTCTACTACTTGCTGTGTGTTACCTTTGGTAAATTAATCCTTTCCAGTTTATTACCAAGAAAATGGGAATAAGCGTATTAGGCTATTGTGATGCATGAAAACTGCTTAGCACATAATAACGTTTGATAAAGGGGAGCTACTATTATGTCTGAGGTACATTTTTACTATCAGCTTCGTTACTTTGACTAGTAAGTGTATTCAGGGCACAGCCTCAATGAAGAAATTGCTCCCGAGTGAACTCAACAGAGTAACTTGCCATTCCTGGGGTCTGTGGGATGAGGTGTTGGATGGAGAACAGTTGCTTGTAGCAATCCGACACACATTTCTGCCCCTTATCCTGCCTGGGCTTCTTGCTGGTTAAGGGCGTGACATTGATGGATACCGCGAAAGGGAATATTTTTAAGTCTCTGATTTAACTGGGCTGACACAAGCTTATAGTAACAAGACCCTTTAGAATATAAGTGGCCCTTGAACAAAAGTTTAAATTGTCCTTTTTGACACTGAAATGCCTCCAGATTCCAGATTTGCTGGAGAGATTGACTGTTCTGTGGTGATCAGTGATCCTCAGTGGTGGCTGCCCACGTTCGAAGACGGACCCCACCACTACCCAGCCGTAGGACCCTGGGGGACTGGCCAGCCTCTTTTCTGCAGTGTCTGCATCTGTGAAATGGGAATGATCAGGAGTACATCTACCTTCTGGGTTGTGTGACGACTCAGTGAGATAATCCATCTCGAACACTTTGCCCTCAAGATAAGATAGTATTAGCAATCATTTCTGTTTTTATTATTAATAGTGCTTGTGTTCTCTTCACAGACAGAGGTTGTAATGGATGCTGTCCATAAACAAAAGAGCTTACAATTCAAGAAAACCATGGATGTGAGTTTCACTTTATTGCCCTTTTCTGAAATCTTGTGTTGCATATGGGCATATCCCTACTCAGATAACATTTCTATGTCATTTATTAGTGCAGTGATTCTTTTCAATGAGTTGACTTTCCTTCTTTTTAAGGCCTTGGAGATATTGAGGATGAAACTAGATAGTGGTAACACAATGATATTATCTTTGTGGTAACCTGGAAAAGTATAGCAAGTTAATTTAAGTATTTCAAGCCAAGACACAAAATTATACATACCGTATCATGCCATTTAGCTTGTTGGATTTGAGTTTTCTTCCTGTGACTATTCTGAATCTTGATTTCTTAACTCATTTTATTGAGTGACTCCTTTCTGTTTTAAGATATCTGCTAATTGTAAAAGCCTTTTTTACTTTAAGTAACTTATTTAAAAAAATCTTAACAGGACAAAGCTAAGACAGCTTGCTAGGGACCTCACACTTGCTTTTCATGAATCTGTTAACTTTGGATACAGTGAATTCTGTTATTGCAACATCTTTGCCCAGAAGTATCGTCATGATATTCTATGACTACGATGTGATATTTTGTAACTTGGTCAAAAAAGAAAAAATTACCAATGTTAATGCCAATATGCAGTCTGTTCTCTGCCATTTTTTCCTTTGGTGAAAATCACCTCAAGAGAAATTGATAAATAGGGAATGATGTCAGTTTAATGCAGAAATTGTGTTGATCAATACATGATTGTTCCCAGACCTTTTATGTTTTCAATAACCTTGGTCAAGCTTTCTCTCAATTAAAGAGAAAGCCTTACTGAGATATAATTTTAAAACTATTTCCTGGCCATACATTTGGAGCTATGTAAGTATTAAAATTTTGCTTCAGCTGACAAAAATTTAGAAAACTCAAGAGAAGGAAAAAAACTATTTTATTTACCCATTTTTTGCTTACTGTGTTTTTTCCTTCTGATGTTCTAAGTTTTCTTTTGTTATAATTTTCTTTAGGTAACTCCCTTTAGCTATCCATCAGGATAGGTCTACTAGTGACAAATACACTTAGTTTTCCTTCACATGAAGGTATCTTGATTTCACTTTCATTCTTAAAGGATATTTTGACTGGCTATAGGATTGTGTTAACAGTTCCTTTCTTTCTGTACTTGGAAAATGTTGTAGCACTCCCTCAGACCTCCTGAATAACTGAGTAAAAATGACACCATAAAATAAAAAATTCACTGTCAATCAAATTGATTTTTCTTTTTGTTTTTGGTTTTCACAAGTTCACCCATGTGTTTTGTTATGGATTTGTTTGGGTTTATCTTGTTTGGAGTTTGAATCAGCTTCTTAAATCCATCTGCTGCCAAATTTGGAAAGAAATTTTGAAAATTATTTCTTTGAGAACTTTTTCAGGCCGCCCTCTTCCTCTCCTAGGATTCTAAGGATGTGTTTGATCTTTTTTAAAATAGTGCCAAAGGTCCTTGTGTCTCTGTTCATTTTTTTCTACCTATTTTCCCTTTCTCGTTCAGATTAGGTAATTTATAATGTTCTATCTTCCAGCTCACCACTTCTTTCTTCTGTCTCTTCCATTCTCTTCTTAAGCACATCTGTTGAGTTTTAAAATTTCAATTTATTAGCCCTGGCTGGTGTGGCTCAACAGATTGAGCACCGGCCTTTGAACCGAAAGGTTGCCGTATTCAGTTCCTAGTCAGGACACATGCCTGGGTTGTGGGCAGGGTCCCCAGTTGGGGGGATGTGAGGGGCAACCAACTAATGTTTATTTTCCTCTCCTTCTCCCTCCCTTCCCCTATCTCTAAAAATAAATGAATAAAATCTAAAAAAAATTCAGTTCTTACATTTTTCAGTTATAAAATTTCCATTTGGTTCTACATAGCTTCTATTTCTTTTCTGATATTTTCTATTTCTTTACAAGACACTATATTTTTATTTGTTTCAACTGTGTTTGTAATCGCCCAATGTTTTTATGATGGCTGCTTTAAAACCTGTCAGATAATTCTAACATCTCTGTCATCTTGATATTGGCATCTATTGATGGTCTTTTTCATCCACTTTGAGGTCTTCTTGGCTCTTGGTATGACAAGTGACATTCCATCGATTTTGGAAATGTAGGTATTGTTAGAAGACTGTAGGTCTTTTTTAAGCCTTCTGTTTTAGCTGGCTTCCCTTGACACCATGCCATCAAGGGGAGGTGAAGCACTGCCTCTTTGTTGCTGCATGGGGGTAAAACTCTAGGTACCCACAGGATGGTTGTGGCCTTGTTACCACTTGGAGGTGGTTAAAATCCTGACTCTCCACTGGACCTCCTCTGACACCACCCCAGCAGGGAGGGGTGCACCTCATTATTGCCAGGTCTGGGTGGAAGTCCAGGTTCCCTACTTAGTTTCCACTGGCATTGCGTGTGGGGCTTTGATCACTTCTAGTGGGAATGAAAGTCCCAGTTCCCTGTTTGGCCCTGTCTGACACCACCCGGACATGGGAGTTGGGCATTTCCTTATAATTTAGTGAGGGTGGAGGTCTAGACTCCCCACCTGACCTTTGCTGGTTGTGTGGGGGTGGGGACACAGTTTTCTTATGTGGTGTTTGGCTGCAGTAGAATTAGTTTTTCCTAAAGGATTCTGTCCTGCTAGGCTGCTTATTTTTGGTCTTTTGGCTAGAGAGAACAAGGTTTTGTTGGGACTTTTTTTTTTTGGTCAATGTCCATTGGCATTTCTTGGTTGCTTCCTTCTTTGGCTCAGTCTGTGATATATGAGGCTAAAGAAAAACCCAAGGTACTCACTTCTGGGTTGCTCTTGTGAGACCAAGGTCATTAGCCAGTCTGCCTTTCCCGGGATCTTACATAACCCTTTAAAGAAAGTATTTTGTGATATTTTCAGAGCCATAAATATGATCATAGCACATTAATCTTATGCTAAGAATGTAAGACTCTATCTTTAGGAAGTCAACAAATGTATGAACTTGTTTACCACTTATAATGAAGATTGTAATGAGTTAGTGACCAAAGAATGGAAAGATTACTTTTGTAACCTTTAAAAATATGTTTATGAATACTATGTAGCAACAGAGAAAAAATGCTTAATATGTCATATTAAAAAATAATGCCAATAGAGAAGGATTGATCACTGACACCATTAACATCTAAGACTTCTCTAGAACGAAGGAAAAAAATGTGTCATCTTATACATGGCTTTAAGACAGATGACTAATGGGAAAATATTTGTGACTTATACAGCCAGTTAGTATTCCTATTCTAGACTGAGCTCTTAAAAACCAACTAAAACAGAAAATGCTCCAGTGGAAAAGTAGGTAGGACATGCTGTAGAAAGGACATACCACCTTAGCAGTAATGAAATAAATAGAAATAAAACAAAATATGCCAACATTCTCACCTCTAGCATTAGAAAGGTTAAAAAAGATTATCTAAACTTGGCATTGGTGAGAATACACTTTTGGTAGGAGTACAAATTTGCTCAGCTATTTCGGAGGGAGGTCTGATATGTGCGTACTGTTTTACCAAACAGTTATACTTCTAGGAATTTGACTTCTATGGATAAATTCACACTACCCAAAACAAAATCAGAATATTTTTATGTCATAAAAAATGGAAAATAAGATAAATGTCGACCCCAGAGTTGGTAAAAAAAATCATGCTGTGTGTTTATTTACAACTATTACAAGTGTTCAGCAATAGAGCCTGTGCTCCATACAGAGGTGTGTCTACAACACAGTGTTGCAAAAGAAAAGAATTGTTGCTTGACTATCTTAGGTACTTGTAATACTGAAGAGTTACAAACTTTTATTTCTATGTATGTGTAGCACAGAGAGAGAGTTGTAAGGTTGTTTACTGAAAGGTTAACCGCAACTGAATTGTGAGGGATGCTGAGAAATTTAGGGAGGCACATGAAATATTTAATGAGCACAAACCATCTCTGCAAGAGTCTTCCATCTTTTGGGTTGTTTTTTTTTTTTTTGGTCACCACTTTTACTTCTTAGCTAACTGATTCACTTCTTTGCTTTGTTTACACAGCTAAGACTTTGCTTCAGTAGTTGAAACAGGAAATTAATTGGTTCACTACCAAAGTTTTGTGAACTGTTTCCATACTACTGGCCTGCCATTTTTTTTAAAGATTTTATTTATTTCTTTTTAGAGAGGGGAAGGGAGGGAGAAAGACAGGGAGAGAAATATCAACGTGAGAGGGAAGCATCAATCAGTTGCCTCTCATATGCGCCCAATCCTGGGACTGAACCCTGAAACCCAGGCGTGTGCCCTGACCAGGAATCAAACCAGCAACCCTTTGCTTTGTGGGACAACGTCAAACCAACTAAGTTACATCAGTCAGGGCTACTAGCCTACTTTTAAATGAGCTGAAGCAGAATTCTTTAAATCAAAAAGGAACATGACCATTCTTAAGCAACAGATATGATTGATGCCACTGTCCAATGTGCAATGGTGAGGCACGCTCAAATATTGAAGCATAGTTATAATTACCATGACCAAGCAACTGAACCTATGTTCTGAGGATTATGAATGTGGGATTACATATTTCATAGTTACATAGGTCTTTTGATTTTTTTTTTCATCTGAAATGCCATCTTTTGCTCTGGTCACTTTTTAAAGCTCATGTAATACTTTACTGAATAGGACTTATCATTTCCTTGATCAGGCCACCACTACATACGTACTTGGGGAAAGGGCTAGAGAGATCTACCAAAGATAGATAAGAAAGAGTATCTTTCTTCTGAGTGGCCACATTCTAGCAGGGATCACAGCCCTGTGCCGGGCACCCTATCTTTTGCTGGACTTGGCAGGCTGGGTGGCTGCTTTTCAGGGCTGTGTTCTGCTCACCTAATTTGGTTCTCTTTTGGCTCACGACAACCAAGGCCAAGAAGAACTATGAGCAGAAATGCCGAGACAAAGACGACGCAGAGCAGGCTGTCCACCGCAGTGCCAACCTGGTCAACCCGAAGCAACAAGAAAAGGTACCCGGGAGGGCTGATTAGCTGAAACATCTGAGATTTGCTATATGAAGCTAAAACCAATGAATAATCTTAACTTAAAATGAACCTGCACCCTAAGCTTTGGCAATACCTTCCTTTAAGCTGTTGGGATCCTCTGAACCAGAAAAACCTTGTCATATTTTGGGGGTGGAGGAAGAGCTAGGGAAAAGAGGCCATGGGGGAGGGAATGGGGTGATAAGTCGGAGAAGGGTCTGGGTTTTTTTTTTTTTTTTTTTCATCTTTCTTCAAACTCATGTATTCTTTGGAGCCAGGCTGCCTCCTACTTGGGTGTATTATAAATTTAATTTTATAAAATCTGGATATAAGATTGCCAGCAACCAGAAGACAGAGGCATGCCTTTAGAATGACCTAGGGCAAGATGCTTGGTGGGTAGTTTTCAACTGAGATAAGATTAGAAGGCAAGGTGAATGATTTACTCGTGAGAGAAACATTAGACTTGCGCTAGCACTTGTCTCTTCACAGCCATTGTTTTTAGGTCTGTTTTGCCTATAGAATCCTGGCCCAGCATCACTGAGCCCCTGTTCTCTTTTGTCCTTGCAGCTTTTTGTGAAGCTGGCATCCGCAAAGACGGCACTAGAGGACTCCGGTGAGGGGGCTCCCAGGGATGGGGGAGGGTTGTGATGGGGTTTACATTGTCCTAAATCTGCCCGAGAAAGGTAGCTTGGTGCACCCTACAATGCAGACTATAAGGATGTACAATAGGATTTCAGGAAGGAGAGACAGGGAGGAAGCGAGGAAGGGAGGGAGGGAAGGGAAACTGCAAGGAAGCAAATGAGGCCGCAGTTTCTGGCCACTGCCCACTTAGTCTGGCTGCCTTGCGTGTATAGAATGCGGATGGTAGAGCCACGTGGCAGCTGCTTTGTAATCAGGGGCTCACTCTTTTTTTGGAACATTTATTTTAAAAGTCCATGTCAGCCTGGATTAACTCTTATCTGCTATGAAACAAACAGCCGAGTTGCAAAGTCTTGTCACCACCGAAATCTAAGATCCAAACCAGGTGTTTGCAAAGGATTTTAACTTCCAGAGTATCCTGCAAAAAATAAACCTCGCATGACCACAGTCGCTTAGGAAGTCTCCAAGCCTCAAACTAAAGCAACTTGGTGCCCTTGAGGGCTTGAGGTAGTTCTCTGCATCTCTCCTTGGATAATTTTCCTGGAAAGAGGTGGAAGCTGTTGAGGTCGAATTAGATGAAAAACATCCTGGCCAGGGTTCCTCGCCTGCTTTCACTTCTCCTTCCTTGGATCATTTCCTGCTAATTGCTTGGTTCAGTTCTTATTTCACGAAGGTATTATGAGAGTGAGAGATGTAATTATGGGCTTGCAACATTTGGGGCTCACAGAGCCCTGTGAACTCACTGCAGGTTTCATTTGCCATCTGGGATGAGCCTGAGGGGTGGGTCTGCGATCTGCCCTCCTGCCCCATTTCTGAGTCCAAGCCCCTCCCCACCGTTGCAGACAAGACATATATGGTGCAGATCAACACACTGGATAAAATCCGAGAAGAGTGGCAGAGCGAGCACGTCAAGGCCTGTGAGGTAACCAGAACTAGGAGTTGCTGGGGCGGGGGTAGGGGATGGGTGGGCAGGGGGCAGGGGCGGTCTTCCTTGTTTTTCCCTGAACCTCATTTTCTGTCTCCTCCCTGTCCTGACCCTGCTGTCCAACTCTGTTCCAGGTTTACCTCTAATGTTCGGTTAGCACAGGCATGAAACAGATGAATCTGTTAATGGCTAATTAAGTAATTACCTTCAGGAGCTCACCTGCACTTGGTATGCGATAAAGAAAATGTGGACAGCAGATGAGCAGGCTTTAGAATATTTTATCCCCCTAATACCTTTGATTTCACCATTGCTCCCTTTCATTTTCAGTACATTATATCATTTACAATTTCCTGGGAACTTCCTCAATTTTCTGTCACCCTCTCTACACATTTTCTTATCAGTGGTTCTCAAAGTGACATCCCAAGACCTGTTGTAGCATTGGCATTACCCGGGAACTTGGTAGAGAGTCATATTCTCAGACCAACTCCAGACCTATTGAATCAGAAACTCTGGGAGTGGGCCCAGTAACCTCTGCGTGATTCCGATGCAAATTCAAGCATGAGAACTAGCGGCCTACTCACACCCCTTCCCTTCTTTTCTCATGATACAGTACA
>PVKM010039161.1:0-13856 GCA_004027735.1 Carollia perspicillata | reverse complement strand
GTATGGTAGTTCTCCTAAAATGTGCAGTAAGATGTTGAGGGGTTTCCAGCTCTCACCTTCATGCTGTCCTTAGCTAGTAGCCAGGTAGAGGGTGTTTGTGCCCTCCTGGCACCTCCTTCTCATCATTCTTCCCTCAGGGCTAGAGCCGAGGGACATCTGCAAGATTGTGAGGAACCTCAGCCGTTCTCTTTGACCTCTGACCTGGCCAGGGGCTCAAGGAGCTTGGGGTCTCGAGGTCGGAAGCCCTGAGCACGTTCAGTTGGTCTTTTCCACGTTACTAGTGATAATCTTTCTTCCTAAGCAGTGACTCATGGAATGTTACGAAGGGCTTTGTGGTTTGAGGCCTGGGAAGATGAGGCAACAGGCCTTCAGAAGCATGTTTTGGTTAGCGGCAGAGCTAAGACGAGAACCCAAGTTTCTGGAACCCTCATTTAGGGCTACTTACTGTACACGATGCCCTTGTGCGCTCCCCATTTCCAGCGTCAGGCCCAAAGAACCACTCCGATGTTGTTAGCTGATGAACCTCCATAAAGTTTCTGCAAAACCCAACTTTAACTCTACTTTTTAAATTCAGAACATGTTAATCTTATAATAAGAAGAGAGAATAAAGTTATTTTAAAGAGGTGAATAGAAGGAAAGTCAGAATTCCACTCTCTTGCTCTTTCGTGCGGCATTCTGGGAGAGATACAGTCAGTGTAGGGGGCTCAAACCCGGGCTCTGCAGCCAGCATTCTGGTGCTCCTGGTCCCCATTTGGTCTCTACCGAAGTCACACCTTATTCAAGAGGTCGTCACAGGCCACTGTTTTCAAAATCAAAACTACCCAACCCCCTCCAAACAACCCTTTTGCAGTCCCCTCACTGCTTTGATTTTCTGTCTAGGATTCGTTCCTCTCCGACAAGAAAGTGTCTGATGTTAGTTGTTGTTTGCTTAATATTTCTCTCCTTCCTCCATCGTGTAAACTCCGTGGGAACAGAGATTTTTGTCTTTTGTTCATCGATGTGCCCCACCATCCAGGGCAGTACCTAGAACACAGTAGGTGACTATTTATTGAAACAGTTTGCATAAACTTATGGCAAGTAACAGCTTTTCTTGTGCTTAGTTTTCTTGTGAGCAAAATAAGAAGTAAAAACAGAGTCCACCTCATCAAGTCGCATTGAAAACTGGGGGAGTTCATGCATACTTAAAATCCGCCTGGCACATAAAAAGTGCTCAGTAAAAGTTCCCTGTTAACTACAATAATTACTAAATTTTGACCTCCTCACTAGACCATAAACTCCTTGAGGGCAGAGACTGTTTTACATCGTCCTTTCATTCCTGATAGTGATGTGGCTAACCCACGAGTGATATTCAGCGTTTGTTAAGTAGGTAAATAAAATAAGTCATAGAGAACCGTAGGCAGTACCTCCGTAAATATTTGTTAACTTTGAATGAGTAGGTTTCCTTCCTGTCTTTCCCCTCAAGCTGCAGTTGGTGAATCTGCAGGGAATAGTGTGATTATGTTGTGCCTTAGCTCATCACCGAAGCACTGGGGCAGATCATTTATTTTGGTTGCCATGACTTCGCCGAAATCTCCTGGGGACTGACAGCCATGGCAGGAACTTCGCGGGTGATGGATGTCACCCCAGACCGCGTGACCTCAAGCAGTTACTTGAGATCTCTTCCATTCATAGTTGGTACTTCACAGAAATGCTCCCCTGGGAAGGGGGGTGCTCGGCAGAAGAAGCTGCAGGCATCTGAACAGACGGGTGCAGGAAAAGATGAAGAGAGAAACGCCCTCTTCCTCTCTGTTCTCAAGAAGAGTTAAAGGTGCTAAAAAGATTCAGCTTTTAAACTTGAGCCAGTCATTTGAATTCCATGGACCTCCCAGTTTCTCTGGCAAAATTTGACAATGGGACTTAGATGATCTCCAAGGAACTGTCTTACTTTTTACGTTTCCTGCTTCTGTGGAAAATGTTTTAGAAGGCCCCAGACTGATGAGGAATGTAAGGACAGAGGGTTAAATGGAGCTACTGATAAACTAGAAGCAAACGGCACTGTGGGAGCCCTGAGCAAGTGGCTCAAGGACATCGGCGTCTGTTTGTGAGAGGAACCGGAAAATTGTAGTGTTTAAATAGGAAATGAACTCAGAACCCACATCTTGACCTCCTGGTTTGGATCAGTTGATTTAACTTGAACTGAGTTGCGTGTTCACTGTCCAGTCTGGGCGTCTGATTTGTGAACCTTTCCCATAACTGAGTCTCAAGAGATTTCCCATCGTGCCCGTAAGGTAATTCGGTTTGGCAAGAGAACTTGGACCTTGACAAAATCTCTTGCCCAATTTGGTTTCCAGAAAGGCTGACTTACCTAATTTGAAAATAAATTGAAAACAAAACATTTGGTTGTTACTTGTTTGATGAAATGCCACAGAAAACTATAATCCCTCCTGCCCCCAGTACTTCAATACTGTGGAGAAGATTGTTACTATTTGCTTCTAAATATCTGTCCTCAGTTCACTGTCCTTCCCTGCCATAGTGTTCCAATAAGGCTAAAATCACTACCGCAATGACATTAAATCATAGGAATGCTTGTGTGTATGTGTATTTGTGTGTGAGTGTATTTTGTCCCATGAGTATCTGGCTGCATTCTCAAACTCCATATTAATGTTATTTTCTGTCGCTGCATAAAAAATTACTGCACGCTTAGTCATTTATACCAGCACACGCTTGCTATCTCATAGTTTCCATGGGCTGTGAATCTGGAAACAGCTGATGTGGGCCATCCACTTAGGATCTCACAAGACTGCAAGTAATGTGTCAGCCAGGGCTGTGGTCTCATCGGAGGCTTGACTGTGGGGGAAATCCACTTTTGTTGGCAGAGGATTTCAATTTCTTGTTAGCTGTTGGCCAGAGGCTGCCATCAGCTTCTTACCACATGGGCCCCTTAACACAGAAGCCCATACATGGCAGCTTGCTCCTTCAAAACTAGCAAGCAAGTTTAATCTTTTCCTGCAGCTTCAATTTTTTTATAGATGGGACTTCAGTTTTCCCCCCGTTATCCTTGTAAGGTAAGATAGAACTAGAGAGAACCAAAAAGCTTGAACAAGGCTGAGGGAAGTGTGTAAGGTTGCAAAGCGGCCAGTGGTTGCATTGGAATAAGGATGCATATGGAACATATGGGATTATATTTCTGATTAATAACAAAAACTAACATTTACTCAATATTTATTATGTACCGGATACTGTGTGGGAAGCTTTACGTCAGTCACTACATGCTCATTCAGTTCTCAGTACAACACTGTTAGTTCAGTGTTACTATTATTAACTATTTGACGGCGGTGGGGGATGTTGAGGATTAGAGTGGTTCTGTAACCTGCCCAAGGTTTGCACTCAGAAAGTGCCCAGGTTTGAACACAGACAGGCAGATTCGAGAAGCCACTGTCCTCCTACGCTGAAAATCTGACATTAGGACATAATGCTACCCTGTGTTCAGAATTCCTCCTCCTTTTGCCAGGCACTTAAGTCAGTGAAGTGTTCCAAAGGGATCCTTGTAATAGGTTGCTCTTCTCAAGATGTGTTAATAAAACGGAGGGGCAGTGTTCTTTGCTTTCTACCTGAACCAAGCCTTCTCATTTTCCTGGAGACATATGGGACACATGGAAGGAAACCAGATTTTAGTGGGATTTGCATGTATTACCACTTCTGTTGCATATGCATCTAGAAAAAGCAAAATTACGGGCTCCTCAAAGTTGGTAGAGAATACAGCTTGTTTATTTTAACTTCTTTAAAATGTTTGCTTTGATTAGGCATTATGCAATTCATCATTCTATAAAAATACAAATAATCTAGAAAAGGCACACCAGGTCTGTTTGATGTAGATGGATCTTGTTGAATGAGAGGTGTGCAATACTGGATTTGAGAATCAGAACCTGAAATTTGAGAGTGAAATAATCTAGTAGTGTGTGTTTCTTCTATATTTCTGGAAACCTAGTTATCTTGCAGAATAGTTTAACATCTATAAATATGGAGAAGAAATAGAAGACAGACCAGGTTCGTTAATTATTGAGCTTTATCATGAGGAGCAGGATAGAGCGGCTGCAGACAGAGGTCAGAGGGGAGAAAAATGCCATCCTGGGTCGGACCCAGCCAAACATCTGAGAGTGCTGCGGCCATTCTCCATGGTGTGGGGTGTGGAGGTGGCGGCGTCCTCCGGCGGGGAGGACCGAGCACTCAGAGGGCCCCTCTTCATTTGCTAGCGGGGATGCAAAGGTGCGAGTGGGCCGAGGCCATCCTCCAGCTTCCTTTATTGAATGCTTATGAATTTGCCCTCCCTCCCTCACGTTGGAAATCTTTCTTGAACTTATTGTTGTTCTTTCTCCCATGCCACATTTGCATTTCTTTCGCTCAACCTCAGTCCCAGTCAGCACAGTACTGTGGTGATTTGGGTATGTGTCCCATTCACCCTAGAATGCCGTGGACTCTTTAATCAACTTGGATCTCCTTTCCGTGCCTAGCAAGAGGCCTGACATATCTATCGGAGATGCTCAGTGTGTTCAGTAGCCCCTCTCTGATCTGCCCTTTCACTTTCCATGGGTTCTGTCCCCCGCGGTCAACTGCGATCCAAAATTAGTCAGTGGAAAATTCCAGATATCTTGAGAGAGAGAGACCACATTCATGTAACTCTTTATTATGTTGTTATAATTGTTCTATTTCATTGTTGTCAATCTCTTACTGTGCCTAATTTATAAATTAAACTTTATCATAAGTATCATAAGTACATGTAGAAAAAAGCTTAGTATACATAGTGTTCAGTACTATCTGTGGTTTTGGGCATTACAGGGTCTTGGAACATATCCTCTGTGGATTCGGGAGGGCTACCGTATTGGTTGAATTGAATGAAAGGTACTTGAATGCATTTTATATACTTGATCCTACAGTGGAACCATTAGTTCCAAAACTCCTATTGTAAGGCTTGGAGGGGATCCCTCATGCCAGGGATCTGAGAGTTGGTGAGCAAATTGAAATCCACTCTATCACTGTTTTTCATGCTCCTGTGTTTTGTTCTTTAATTTTTGAGGGGGAAGAGGCACTCAGTTACTGTCTTTTTTTCCTGCTTTAAAAAATTGTGGTTAAAATATATAACAAAATTAACCAGTTTTTTAATCCTCACCCAAGGACATGCTCATTGATTTTAGAGAAGAGGAGGTGGGGCAGGGAGAGAAAGAAAGAGAAAGAGAAATCCACGTGGGAGAGAAACATTGATCAGCTGCAGCCCACACACACTTGGACCGGGTACTGAACCCCCAACCTAGGTATGCGCCTTGACCAGGGATCGGACCCACAGCCTTTTGGTGTATGGGACAGTGCTCTAACCAACTAAGCCACCCAGCCGAGGCACCATTTTAACCATTTTTATCTGTACACTTACCGTCACCAGGCACATTCACATTGTTGTGTAGCCATAACCACTGTCCCTCCCCAGAACTTTTTCGTCACCCCCTTTGAAACTCCGTGCACATTAAATAATGCCCACTTTCCCCTTCCTTCCAGACCCCGGCAACCACTCTCCTACTTTCTGTTTCTGTAAGTGCGATTATTTTAGGTACCTATATAAGTGGAATTATATAATATTTGCCCTTTTGTTACCAGCTTATTTCATTTAGCCTAATGTTTCAAGGTTCATCCATACGATAGCCGATGGGAGAATTTCATTCCTCTTTAAGTAAGCCGTTCTCTTTTAGGAGTTAAGAGTTTCAGTGTTTTTAGTTTTTGTAGCCAGAGTAGGTTTTTCTTCCAGACCTATCCTTGGCCTTTTTCTGGGATGAAATTTCCCAGGACATGCCCAGTCTTCCCAAGTAGTTTTCTTTGGGGTAGCGGAGTAGCAGAACTGAGGCTGTTAATGTCAGTGCAACAAATGAGCACCTTCTGTGTGTCAGGGGCTCTGCCTAAGAACAGAGATTTCACAGTCCTTTGAAGAAGTGAACTGTATATTCACCTAATAATTACAGTACTGTGTGCTAAGTGCAAGGAGCCAGCGGGATGCGGGATGTGCTCAACCTACTGAGGACTGTGAGGGAAATTTAGGAAAAGTTCGAGGAGGAGGTCACATTTCAAATGGGCCGAGAAGGAAGGGATGGCATTCCACGAATAGCCTGAACTAAGTCAGGTGAAAAAACAACAACACGTGAATGTTCGAAGACTAGCAAGGAAGAGTGCTATGGGTGTAGAAAGCTTAGGGCAGGGCAGAGGAGTGGTGGGAAGCTATAGGTGCTGAGGAGTTTGGGTCACGCATTTAGAGTGATGCAGTTTGATCTGTTTATTGAGGGGGTGGTAGAGGCAGATCAGAGTAGGAGTGCTGGAGACTAGAGACAGGTGGGGGGGGCAAGTTGTGGAAAGACAGCGTGGTCGCAACATTTTTTTTTTATTTTATTTTAATTGTTTTTCAAGTACAGTTTTCTGTCATTTACTCCCGTCCCAGGCCACCCCACCAGTGCTCCCCACCTCCCTCCCCTTTCCACCCCCCTTAGTTTTTGTCCATGTGTCCTTTATCCTTGTTCCTATAATCCCTTCCCTTTTTCCCTGAAATTCCCTCCCCTCTCCCCTCTGGATACTGTCATCCCCTTTTCTGTTTCAATGTCTTTGGCTATATTTTGCTTGCTTGTTTGTTTAGTTGCTTAAGTTCCTGTTAAAGGTAAGATCATATGGTATTTGTCTTTTACTGCCTGGCTTATTTCACTTAGCACAGTGCTTTCCAGTTCCATCCATGCTGTTGCATAGGGTAAGAGCTCCTTCTTTCTTTCTGCAACATTTTAAGCAGTAGGTGACGAGGGCCTGGACCAAGGCAGCCACGGACCAGTTTGCTCATGGTCAGTATCATCAGGTGTGCTTGACCACAGAGTTCATCGGAACTAGCCCACCTAGTTCCACGCCCACCTAGCCTGCCTTTTTACGTACAGAAATTCTTATAATTTCAACTCCAGTTTAGAGTTCCATTTTTGTACAATTTCCATCATGTCTTTCCTTATTGTAACCATAGTGGCAAGGAGAAATTGGTTTATAAAAGACAGTGGGACACGTTTTTACCTTCAGGCTTTCCGCTCAGTAAAATACTTTCTGGGGTAGTTTCTGATCGTCCTGCATGTGCTAAGTGATGTGGTATCTAAACGATTGTTGGGGTTGTATGTAATAATAGAACAATTGACATCTAACAGTAACTAGAGCACTTCAGTCAAGCTATATTGGAAATGCACCACCCTCCCCTTCCCTGTGATCTCTTGGTAACAAAAGAACTCAAACGCTTGCACACGTGAATAAATTTCAACTTTGAAGCACAAAGCCGGGCTGGCCTCGGCCGTCATCTGCACGGCTGTCGGAGCCTATCTGATGGTCCACAGAGGACTTGGCTTTTCACAAGGTGCTTTGATAGTAAGTGTAGCAGGAAGAGACGGCGTCCCTGCCCACGTGCAGTTTACATGCTCATTGTAAATTGTCAGAAATTACTCTGGAAAATGAGAAAAAATTGAAGCCCATCAGTACACTGAAGAAGTGGTGTATAGGAAGGGCCCCAAACATTCATATTCAGAAAGAGAAAACACTACATAGTCAAGTATTGAAATAAAATACCCAGGCGTTGTTAGTTGACTAAAAGCTGATTGAGGAAAAAGTGCTGAAGTAGACTAAAAATAATGCGAGTTTCAAGGAAAATAACCCCTTTGCTAACCTTTGCATTAGTCAGTTCCTTATTAGAGTATTTTTTTCCTGTTTTAGTCACACTTTAAAAGAGTAGGTATAAATATAGAAGAGCAAAAGAAGTGTGATAAAAATAATTTAAGATGTAGAACATGAGTTTTAAAAGAAAAGGTCAGAGAAGTCTGGGGATTAAAACAAGCTGACTTAGTTATCTTCAATAAAGAAAAAATGAAAAGAATACTTATGGGCCAGCCAGTGTGAATGCACCCCGAAGTCTGAAACACACCCCCTACGTTAATAGGGCTTTAAAGGCCAGGTTTTCATTGTGCAAGTGACCGATCCGCTTTTGGGTTTTTTTTTTTTAAGTGTCCCAAGAGCACTAAGTGAAAGGAAATGCATGTTAAGTTTTGGGAGATACTGTGAGTGATCCACAGCGGCTGACAGAGCGCCCGGGGAAGTGAAGAGCTTCCTTCCCGGAGGCTGAGAGGGCCGGCTGAAGGGGTCTGGGGCGCGCGACCTCAGTCGGGTGACTCCTGACCATTTTCAAATTGGACGGGATTTTTGGGAAGAGACAGGTCCCTGACTGCCCTGTGAGTGTAAGAGTCAACACCGAAAACAACATGTATTTCTAAGCTTTTGAAAATAAAGAAAAGAAAAGCTATCTAGGTCATTTCCAACGATTTTCAGGCCCTCCCTCTGTACTTTTGATCTCAGACACTTGTTTGCTTCTTCCTTAGCAGTATCATAGGTTGCACGTTTTGTTTATTTACTCATTATTGTGTCTGTCTCCCCGTTAAAAGGTAGGCATCATGAGAACAGGATGTTTAGTTCTATACTCTTCCTGGCATCAACTACGTGTCGACACATAGTAGGTACTCAGGAAGTCTGGCGGAATGAGTGAATGAGAGTGGGTCAAGGGGAGAAGAGAGCTCTTAGAGACCAGTCAGTGGATAATGACCCACTGGGAGAGCGCTGGCCTGGGGGTCAGAGAGAGAGGGGAGAGAGTGGGGGAGAGAGGAGAGGGAGTTCACAAGGCCTCTTTCCCTGTCCTTGTTGCCAGTACATTAGGTAACAATGTGCTAAAAAATGGAAGTCACATAGTGTCATATAAAGAACAGGAGACGACATGGGCTACTGCCCAGATGCACAAGCTCTGGGAAACAGTTCTCGATGACTTGTCACTGTGTAAAGTTTGTTCATTTTTTCTAAAACAGACAACAGCTCTATAGTCATTTGGAGGTTTTAGTGGCTGTGTGTGTGTGTGTGTGAGAGAGAGAGAGAGAGAGAGAGAAAGAGAGAGAGAGAGAGTGAGAGACATCTGACTCCTTCATTTGTATTCTCTGTCCTGGCCTTCAGATGTTTCTTTGAGCAGCTTTCGATTAGATTATCTGCACTGGGATAATGGAGCAATTTTGTGGCAAACTGCCTCTGTGCTTTGGACTGTTCAACTCTCCTCAGCCCAAGGAGCCAAAAAATAGCTTGATTTAGTCTAGTCTGGTCTGTTGTAGTCTGTCTAAAGGACACAAAGTCCCAAACCTTAGGATGCTTAACTTAAAATATTAGCAGATTAACAAAAGGGCAAAAAAATTAAACAAAAATGAAAAAAATCACTTCTTCCAAAACAAGTATTTCCCAAAATTAAATACTTCCAAATTGTCCCATGCCGATGGAGCTTTTCAGGGAAATGTTTTCGAACCACAGGGTCCCCTCATATTCCAGGAGGGAAATTAGAGGGCAGCGAAGGCAGCTGTACCCTCAATAGCCCACCCAAACCCTCAGCACCCCCATACGCCCTTCACAGAAACACAGAGAAATGAACGCGACAGCCTTGAACCTGTGGGCTTCTCCAGAATCATTCTGAGAGACTTAGGGTAGTGGCAGGAGACACCCCCTGAGCTTTCATGGCTTCACAAATCTCTGGAGTGCCTTGGACTTCGGTGGCTCTGAGGTCCCCTGCCAGGACCTTTTTGAGACGAGGATGATAAGAAGCAAATGTTCCTTCTGAGGTGCCTGTGTCTGAGCTCTCCATGTCCTCAGGCCGCGTCCATGGTGGTAAAGGGAATGAAAGTAACAGTGCCTTTCATTTGTAAAGCAGGTTTGACCATATTTGCTTTGGTTATCTCGGCCCATCCTGATAATAACTGTGTGAGAAAAGCAGGGTGGCACTCTCATTGTCCTTGGACAAGCGGAGAAACTGACGCACAAAGAGGTTAAGGTGCCCCGTTTGGTAAAGGGCAGAGGAGGGACTGGACTCCACGTCTCTCAGCTGTGAGAGCAGGCTCACGTGTGAGCAGACATGATGGGGGGGGCGTGTAGAGGGCCTGATGCGACCTCTGCTTTTGGGGGCTCATACTTCTTTTTCCTTGATACAATAGTGAATCAGGGTGCCCTGAGCCTCTGATGGAGAGACCTCCATACCTCCTCACCCACCCAGGCCCCATCTAGATGTACGCTGAGGTTTCCAATGACCAAGTTCAAGTGCTAGAGAAACAGTAAGGCCAATCAGACTGTCGTTGGTGAGCAGGACAGATAAGAGAGTAAGTCTTGAGTGAACTGAGCACTAAAGGAATTCAGAAACTGGCAGTTGGCGAGGGTGGGAGAGTCCCTGTAGGCTTGCTTCCCACAGCCCCTCTTCTCCTCCTGGCCCGACTGTTAAGAGACGGGTATTTCCAGGATGATTGTGTCCATGGCTGTATCTGTTTGCCTTCTGATGGGGCATATAATTTACCTTTCTAGTGCTGTAAAATGGAATGAGGGGTAGAATCTTGACTCTGTTGGACATGTGACCGGCAAGTTGGTTTCTGTTGTTTGGGGAGCCCTCAGCTTCACAGTGAACGTTTTGTACGGTCAGGCAGGCCTCTCCGCCAGAGGACCGACTCCTGTGTATTTGAAAAGGAAGACAAACCTGTATTTTGTAGAAAGGGCCTATTGTTCCCCACGAGTGGTTGTGGCCAACTTCTTGGGCTCCTTGGCCGACTCTGAAGAAGGAATTAAGTCAGAATGCTAATCACTGGCTTGCACAGACATCAACAATCAAACCTCAGGGAACTCATAAGAAAGTAAACAACAGTGCTCGATTTCAGATTCTAGAAGAAGAGCAGTAGTGTAAACGAGGCTGGCGATGAAAAAAATGTGTCAGGGAGGGAAAAAATTCTCATTCCCTGCTTCTCAAACGAGTAGTCTCAGAAACAACGAAATCCCGAGGTGTGGGCTCCTTTTCTGCGACCAGGACTGGCGTGGCTGGCGGCCCCGGGCTGTTAGAGGGGGTCCCGTGGGCTCAGAGCTGGAGCGTGGCGGTGGGAATCATGCCCTCTTGGAACTGCAGGATCCCTGCACGTGAGCTGGATGCAGCCTTTTCTTCAGTGTGTCCAGTGGTGCATCTCATACTCTCGCTTGTTCCCTCTCTTTCCAAACAGCAGGCTGGTGTTGAGACTTTTGTCACCACAAAGAGGCATTTTTCTTCTAAATGTGAGCAATTCTGGAACTGTTGGAACCAACATGTAGGTCCTAGCAGTGGGTTCGTGAATTGTTCTCGGTTTGGTATAGCCTCTAATAATTTTCCTTCTCTTACTGTAAGTAGAGAATTCTTCTCCCTCCATTGCTGCCCTCCCACCTCCTTCATAGAGATATATGTGTTCTAATCTGGACCTTTCTTTTATTCAGTTCCAGTTTATACAAACTCCAACTCATGTGGCACGTGGCCAGAATGGTCTATCCTTGAGTATCATGGGAGAAGGAGCCTTGGCCGTGGAGTGAGGGAACCTAGTTCTAGTTCTGACTGTGTTTGGACATGCCATTGAGCTGCTCGTGTCAGTTCAGTGGGCCGTATTCACCTATTAATGGAGAAGACTGGGCTGGAAACACGGCTCCAGTAATTTGAATCTCAGCCTTCTCTCCTTCTGTATTACAGCATATGAAGTGACCTTTTAGACAGGATGCACGTAGAAGCTGTTGGAAGTCTATCCATTTTTCTCTCAGCACTTGTATTTATGATTCTCCAAGACTGATCCCGCAGAGCTCATTGAGTAGAGAAATACTCCATCCAACATTCTGTTAGCCTTCTCCATGTGATGAGCCTTCTTCAAAAGCTGTACTCTCCACCCCGGTGAACCTTTGTTTCTGACTGGAGAGAGCTCTCACCACCACATACAGCCTGGTCTTTAACCAGAATTGGAGTGAGTCAGAGCTGGGGTTCATGGGGCAAATGGGAGTATCGCAAGTGTAGGGCTGGGGAGTCCTGATGAGAACAATGAACTGAGTGTGAATGAGGGATGGGAAGATATATTAAGCACTCCTCACTGTTGACTTTTGGGGGAGTCCTGTTATCTTCCTAGCTATTGATGGGACTGGGCAAGAAGCTTGCAAAAGACTGGAAGTTTGCCTGGGGACTTAGTTAGAAGTACCCTGGTGCCTTACTCTGTTTTCTTAAGAACACTTGGGACAGATGTGTCATGTCCCTGGGAGGTGCTTCCCACCTGCTGCTTGTCCTCGGGACATCACAGATAATCCAGGTTCTCACCTGTCTTGGGTGCATCCCTTTCTGCAAGCTTGGCTGTGTTATCCTCATTAACACGGGGACCATGTGTAGTCTCCACCACATTGGATGGGCATTGTTTTATTCTAGGCCCATAAACATCATACATGTGACCCTGCCTGGCTTCTGATCTCTCAGGCCAATCTTTTAAGCTGTTAATGCCTCCCATAAACCTGAAACCCAGTGCCGCCCAAGCACCTCTGCTTTTCCGCTGGTTTATTTTTGTTATCCCTGTCCCCACCCACCTTGTTTTTCAGCCATCAGTGAGTGTTTATTGAGTTACTCAGACATTCAGCCAGACTCCGTGGGGGAATAAAAAGATGTTGTAAGAAGTTGTCCCGGAACATAAGGGACTTAAAATTCATTTGAAAAAGGAAGGCCTGAGCACACGGAGAGGCATCCAGCAGTATCAACCCATGAGCAGAATAGCTGATACATACGATCAGAGGAGATTGTCCTCGGGGAGGCTGTACTGAGGTGGTGGTCTCACTGCATGGTCACCTTGTATTTTTTCCCCTTTATGGATATGTGATATTCGATATACACACAAGGAGATGTTTGAGTTACAAAATGTAATGGTAAAATGAACCCCTATGAATTTATCACCTAGTTTAAGAACTGGCATGTTACCAATACTGCTGCCCTCCTGGGTGCTCCTCTCTCTTCCCCTTCCACCCTGTCTCCCCACTCGAGTTAGCCGCTCTCTTGCATTTTGTTGGTCTTACTGCTTTTCTTTTCTAAAGTCTTTGTAGAGCTCATAGGCTTTCCATGGCCATCTCATAATCTGTGTGATATGGAATCTCTGAAGGCAAAACACCAAGGACATATGTGATGGTTAATTTTATGTGCAACCTGGCTGGGCCATAGTGCCCAGGTACATTATTCTGGAAGTTTCTGTATAGGTGTTTATGGAGGAGAATGACATTACAAGTGGTAGATTTTGAGTAAAACAGATTGCCCTCCATACTGTGGGTGGGCCTCATCCAATCAGTTGAAGGACTGAATAGAACAAAAGGACTGCCTTTCCCTGAGCAAGAGGCAACAAGCAGCAAATGGCCTTTAGACTTTACTGTAGCATCAGCTCTTGCCTGGGTCTCCAGCCTGAGGGCCCACCCTACAGATTTTGGACTTGCCAGCCTCCTTAAATGTACGATCCAGTTCCCTAAAATAAATCTTTTCATATATATACGTGTATCCTATTGGTTGTTTTTCTGGACGCCCTGAATGATATGGCATATCACCCTTCTCTGCATGCCACGTCTGTAGGGTATTCTTCTGTT
This sequence comes from Carollia perspicillata, assembly GCA_004027735.1. Classification (NCBI taxonomy): domain Eukaryota; kingdom Metazoa; phylum Chordata; class Mammalia; order Chiroptera; family Phyllostomidae; genus Carollia; species Carollia perspicillata. The sequence goes on along the minus strand of PVKM010039161.1, from coordinate 377 downwards.
AGCAGATCAACAGTATATTCGTCACATGCTGGCAAAGCATTTGGCTGGTTCCGGCCTAGGCCCCAGCAGAGAAACCTTGACTTTTCTGTAGAAGCAAAGTCCATTCTCTTCTCTTGGGGTACTCTTTCCTCTTTGTTAGTACTCTGTTCCCTTCCACAGTCCTGTGGCTTTCTCTGGTCACTCCCATACCTACCATCCCCTCTCTGAACACCACCTCTTCCCAGCACACGTGCACAATCGTATCTGTGTGTTTGACTGTGTAGAACCCTGGTTCTGCTCATCACCAGGAAACGCACTTAGCTTCTCTGAGCTCGTGGGGTCTCTCTCCTCTTCTGTTCCAGGGCTGGGAAGAGTCTTTAAACTGCGTTTAGAGTGTC
>PVKM010039160.1:0-13859 GCA_004027735.1 Carollia perspicillata | reverse complement strand
TTCACGTCAAGGCTTCTAGGACTAGGCGATGACTTCTCCAGTGCAGCAGGGCAGGGGACACAGCCCATTCCAGCCTAGGTATGAGAGGGAAATCACGTGGTCACACATCTGCAGACACGAGGTTGGTCACATCAGCCCCAAGAAGCATTATCCAAGCACCACAGCACAACAGAATGATGTTGTTTTAACTTTATTCCAGTTTTCATTACAATTAAAAGTGGTTCTTCCTTGTCTCTGCAGAAGGCACTGTAAGGACAGTCCTATGCCCGGTACACGTCAAAGGTCACAGCATCCATTCTGAGCCCTGCCTTTGGCTGAGATCGCATGTAGAGAGGCGGGTTGGTTTAGTCCCCATGGTGCAAAACCCCCTTCCGCACCCTGCTAGCATCAACGATCAAGACCGAGCTTTCCCAGCAGTGGACAACTTGTATCGAATCGTATTTATATACAATATCTATGGCGAGATATTTAGGGGCCAGTGGATAGGATGAACTTGAAGACCTCACCCCAAATCTGTATTGGGTGAAAGTTGGATGTATTTAAAAAAAACAGATAAACAAGCAAGCAAACAACACTGACCATGAAAGAGAATGACGTCCACTGACCATCAGCAGAAGGAGGCTGTAACTTCAGCCTCATTAGCACAGCCCCAAGGACAGGAGAAGGGATGTTTTTGGATGACGAGGGTGAGACAGGAAATTTGATAATGACCACCTGCTGTTGCTACCGGGTCCACCTGGCAACGGGCACACACACAGATGTGCTCTGGTCGGTGTGAGTGTGTATGTGTATGTGTGTGTGTGCTCAAAGTACTTGCGGGTGGCACACTTAATACAGTGCTTTCCTGTGCAGGAAAGCCCTATCCCCTCCAAAGCCCCAAATTATTAAAATCTTGACCTCTCTCCCATCTGTTACGAGCCTCCTATCACAATTTCTACCCGCTGTTGGGTGCCATTTCCTGGGTCTGAGGTTACAAGCATGCCCCCCCCTCCCCCTGCCAAGCCTAGAGATCATCTGTTAACATTACAGCTACAGCTCAGAGGGCAGAGTTCTGAGCAAGGCAAGCACATTGGCAGGGCAGTGAGCTGCCTGGTGGCGGCGGGGTGGTCTCAACACTTGATAGCCACGCCTCTCCTCTGAGTGTAACCAGAGCCCCTCGGAGACAACCTGCCGGGCGCTGCAGCAGCTATGAAAATCCTCTAATGGCCTGTCTGCCTTCTCCTTGCTTGGACCACCACCACTCAGAAGGAACTGAATTAAGTCCAGATACGATGAACCAAACTTCTGTTGAAGCGAAAACGTTGGCCCAGAGCCGCACAGCTTTAAACGGACCGTGAATAACGGCTCATTGCCTGGGCGCTGGGTGAACTCAGCCCCACACTTCGCCTCTCCTTTCACAGTGTTGTTTTGAGAGATCTCGTTACGCCCCAGCTTAAACTAAAAATACATTTCCCAGGAATAGCAGAACCTCGTTCTAATTGTGCGGGGTGCCACAAATGCTCCTGTACTCTGATTACCTGCGACGTGTCATGGATTTGATATCTGCTTTAGGAGCAAGGGGGGAACGGCTAAATTTTATTTTTCCAGAGCAGCTACTAGACTGGCTTTGGAGGCTCTTGGGCCCAATTAGCTCTTTCTGGGCTGGAGTTATTTCTACCAGGGAGACCTCAGTTTCAGATAATTTGGTGTCCCTTACACAGGATCAGCAGTCCCAGAAAGCCCTGTTGATGAGGTGTTCACCTCCACGGTCTCATCTGACCCTGACACATCCTTCCCTCCCGGCGACTGGAAGCCAAGGTCACCCCAGGGAAGAGTTTGGGGTTCTGACGAATTGGCAGCTGGATCGCCCCTCTGCCCCTCTCCCTCCGTGACTTTGGGCAAGTTATTCATCTTCCTGAGTGTGGTTCTTCATTGAAAAATGAGAAAAGCAAATGTGTACAGACAAAACAAATCAATTTATATACCCGGCAGACTAATAACTTATCACATTATTTTTTAACTGAACTTGCTCTTATACTGGTCAAAACAATAAGGACATTTATTGAGCACTGACTAAGGCCACACAGAGGACATGTGATGTCAGACCCTGACAAAGAATGCGCAAGAGCCACAGGTGACCACCTCAGGCCAGCGTGGAATTCCTGGTCTCTGGGGCCACCAGCAAGGGACCACTGTATCCTGGAAGAAGAAAGTCTCAGGAACTCGAGTTGGTCCTTGAAGGATTTCTAGGACAGTGTCACACCCTCTCTGCTGGCCCACGTAGGGATGAAGGACACGGGCTGCCTGAGACGGAGCCCAGGTCTGTCTCTACGTGCCAGTGTGACCTTGGACGAGTTCCCTATGATTTATGCCGCAGTGGCGGCTGGAAGATGCAGGTAACAAGAACACCTGCCCCGCAATGTGTTGTGAGGATTAAATGAGGTAGTTAACCTGACGCATGTGTCTTTAGCACATTGTCGCGACATAATTGCTCAAAAATGCTGGCTGTTAACAGTATGGTGAGAAGAACCTTCTGGAAGAGGGAGTAGTTTGAGCAAAGAGGAGAACAAGCAGGACAATTGAAGGAGTAGCTCGTGTCCTGCTGTGACTGAATCATGGAGGGTATCAGGAGAGGAAGGCAGCGTCTCATGTGTCCTCGCTGAGTCAGTCTCTGCGTTCACTTGCGACATTTTCTAGATTTCCATCAACAGACACTCGATCTCTCCACCGAGCTGACAGGGTCTCTAACCACAGGAAGTTCTGTGGTGATGACCCAGGGGACCCCCCCCCAGCCTTCTCTTCCTGAGGGGAATCCTTTTTCATTTTCCTTTTCAAACTACTCTGGTTTTATCCGTTTCTCAAGGTCACCGGACAATGCTGGACCTTGTGACGAACCCCCCAGGTTCACGAAGCAATGGAATCACACCACCTGGTGACGGGGAGGAGCATGCTGGGAAAATTTCTAACTGAGGAGGAACCCAGAGGCCCCCAGCTCCTCTGGGGGACCTTCCGAATCCTGATGCCCAGTCCAGAAGAGGGCATGCCCAGTCTGGACCTGAGTGCCACATTCTGTGGTGTGGGGGCAAGAGTGGAGCAGAGGGGCAGGTCCCCGGCAGGCCATTCAGAAAGGGTTGACGCGTGTTTAAAAGGACACCACCATGAGTGCTCTTTATGAGAGATCTCAAAGTGACCCGCCACCGTGAGGTGCCTCTACTGCTCCCGTCACCATGTGGGTGTTTTCAGAGCCGTTTACAGTGTCTTCTTTTTCCCCCCAGAGAGATTTTGACCCATTTGCACCTAGAAAGGCAAGAGCCCATCTCACTGGCTTTGGGAGGAAGGACAATTATTTTGCACACCACTGAGAATAAAGAGCAGAAAGAAGCAGGAAAATGAGAAGGAGACAGGCTGTCCCCCCTCCAGAGTTAGAGTACTGTCACCTCATGTGTCCCTTGGAATCCCCGAGTGTTGCTCTGACATCATGTTTCTAGTATTCCAGTATCTAGGAGGCCGTGACCTGATCCTGAGCAGAGGCAGCCACGGTCCCGGGGTCGTTTTCCCCCACGGCTCTCACCATAGTCTGCCCACCTCATGGTCCCATGCAGCCCCAAGGCTCTGCCCCCGCTGCTCACTGTGAGGGGACAGTGACCCAGGCAACAGGGAAAGGCTCTCTCCCAACACCTCATCACAGGCTGACTTTGGGGTTCATCTGGGCCATCAGGAGGCATTCTGGGATGGTGCAGGGGTGCCTGAGATGGGGCAGAGATGGCCCAGAGCTGCAGCCGGGCAGCTGGGGCAGAGAATGCTCACCTGCCCCCCAGATCCACCAGGAGCAGCCTGGCTGGACAGCTGATCCTCGCTAATCTGCCCACCCTACAGCCAAACTGGGTGATTTTCACATATCTATGACTTGCGTGTTGTTCTTCACGATGCCTGCTTTATTTTCAACCCTGTCGACAGGCCTCTGAAAAGGTTGCACACGTGAGCAGAGGCCTGGGCAGCCCCAGAAGGGCAGAAGCCGCCACCGGGGCGGGGCAAGGGGGCAAGGTCAGGAGGGAGGCTGGGACGGCACCACCTCAGACCTGGGAGACTGAGGCAGGAAACCCTGGGCTTCCCCTCTTTGGGGGGTTTCTCTAATCCAAGCAACACTGAGGCATAGCTTTTACTCTGTGTCCCCTTCTGACAAGGTTAGAAAGCTGGCTATACGTGTAAATCTGAGATGGACCACACACTTAGTGAACTATATTTATCAAGTCTTCATAAAGCAAAAAGCTCAGAAGCCTTGGGGAGTACACTTCTCTCGTCTGACGGAGACAGAAGCCAGCAACGCGCAGTTTACTATTGTTGTTTAGTTGCCAAGTGGGGGATTGGGGGAAAGAGAAGCTGCCTCCCATCTGTCTGTATGAACCCACAGGGTGCTATTTGTTCAGGGGCCCCACTTGTCTGACCTAGGTCGCTGCTAAACTCTTTTTTTCCAAAGCTGTTCCAAAGCAGCTAAACGAAGGCTCACAGCCCCACCACCTGGGGTGACATTGTACACCTTCTCGTCCCCCTGGACACCATTCCCTTGTCAAGACAAGTACTGGAGGAGCAGACTGAGGCTGTGTCTGAACGGTACCAACTATCCTCTCCCAAGCTGACCGGTTGATTCAGTCTACCAATGGAGTTCAAGTTCATTAACCTCAGAATATTAATTGAAGAGGATCTTGGGGCTTGCACAGGACAACTCCCTCACTTCCAGATGATGCAGCTGAGCACTGAGAAGTTTGTTGGAAGATGAGCCAGGACTCAAAGGCAGACTTTCCAGGCCCTTTCCAGTTTCTCATGCTCCCCACCAAGCCACCTGGTACCCAAAGATGCAGCCTGGTTCGGCAACCTCATGTCTAATCAGATACATGTATCGCAGTGTCGGGGACAAGAACTGGGGTGCCAGCAACGGTAAGAGCAGCATCCTGGGTCCTTTTATCTAGGAGGGTCCTCTCGAAGCTGGGAAGGGGCGTCCAGAATTCATCCGGGGAATTCAAAGTCTCTGAAGGACTCCCTGGAATGCCACAGAGGAAGAACAGCAGGAAAGGACCCCTCCTGATAAACTCCAAAGCACACTTCGAATATGTTGGAAGTTTTCACTGAAGTGTCAAGACATAGCTACAGATGCAAAAACATCAAAAAGGCCGCTCAGGAACAGTCGTACACTTCCATGACCCTCTCTACAGAGAAGGCTGTGCTGTTGCATATTACCCAACCCTCAAAGTCTCTCGGAGAAGTTTTAGAGAGTTGGTCATGTGACCCACCACACACATGCACGCGCACGCACATGCACTTCCTTTCCTAAAGGCAGAAGAGCCCCCTGCAATAGGGCCTCACTAGAGCTGGCGGAGAAGTCGTGACTTTGAGTACTGCCTGGGACTGCACACTTTTAAATGCTTCATTGCAACATGACACGTATGTACAATAGGACAGGGCATCTGTCACAAGCCCACAGCCCCATGAGGGTTCACAGAACAGACCTGGGACACAATCCCCCAAATCAGGGAACAAATGACTGGTTCCCCAGAGAACCCCTCAGGTTCCTTTCCTGCCACTTCCCTCCTACCTCGGCCACCAGGGTGACACTACAGTGATTTCCCGACAGCATGGATTCGATTTGCTGTGTTAATGAAACCTGTGATTTTTGACCTGCCTGGGGCCTGAGCGTATAGCTAATGTTGTCACTCTCAAACTGATCCTGAAAATCCAACTTCAATTCTAATATCAAGGGCCTAAGGAGGGTAATTTTCCTAATAAAAATAGACAGGAACCAGATTTTTATCTCCTTCCTTGCTGCGGGAAAAGAGAAAAAGAAACGGACTTTTTTTCCAGGCTTCTTCTCACCCACCGCCACTGGCGTCCCCCGTCCCCAAGGGAACGCACACGACAGTGTGTTCTCATTCTTAAGCTCCACTCAAGAAGGCAGCCGGGACAGAGGGTATTCATTCGAAAGGCACCTACGTCCCATGTCCACAAGAAGTGGGCTGCACAGGCCAGCGCTGCATGACGGGGACCCTCAAGGTCTCTGGTCCCTGGCTGGGCCTGCGGAGAGCAAACCTGGCCTTCTGCCGCTTTCCCCCACAGTTCTGTCCAGACGGTTGTTTTCCTGAGACAGTGGTGCGTGTCAGGAGGTCAAGTCACTGCGACGGGCTTGTATTTGGGGGAATTTTCACCCAGGGCATCGTTGCCTGATTGGGGCCATCTGCCACAGTCCTGTGGCCTGGCTGACGGCATCGAGGGACGGTTATAATCACAGAGGGGCGGCGTTTCCACTGACAGCTCCACGTGGGTTCTCCCCGACTCGCCCACGCAGGCTACAGGCCCCTCAGAGCTCAGGGATGTGTTTCCCCTGCAAACAGCCCTACGGTGGGTGATGGCCTTAGCTGACGTTGCTAAAGGATAAAATGCCCTTGTCACCCAATATCTTTAAAACGATATTAAAAAGCAGGGGGTGGGAAAGGGTGTTACGTGTGCCGTGAACATGCCTGAGCTCTCCACTTTACAACCGTGTTCACACGGTTGTGGCACTGCCAGAATGACCCGAATGTTCTCTTCAAAGGAGACGAATTTTCATGCAAATGTCATATGACTGCTAAACATGCTGGGAAGAATAGAGAAGAAAGTGCTGTTTAAACCCAGGAAAACTCGGTACCCCAGGGACTAGAGAGAGAACGGGCACCCAGACCCAGAGCACCCGATGAGTTCAAGCAAAGGTGACACTCTCCAAACAGACACTGTCAGCTAAGTCTCCATGGGTGAGGGACACCTGTGCCACCGTGAGTTCTACCAATAAACCTCCCTGACAATCTCGATGTTTAGTGAAGGATAAGTCATGTTTAGAAAAGGAAAACTAATACATTTTCCAAGTTTATATATTATGCGAACTCAGCAGCACCCCCTGTAATTGTTAGAATTTAGACAAAAAAGTTTTCTTTCTTTTTTGGTGGAGGAGGTTTCCGTTGTTTGTCTGTTTGCTTGCTTGCTGACTGGTAAAAAAGCAGCAGGCGGACTGGTAGTTGGCTTTAGTAGATTTCCGCATTTGTCACAGACAATGACCATGCCCGAATCCAAGGCAGGAGGCTCCCACCAGCCGCCCAGCCCCAGGCTTGTCACCAGTCCCAAGGAAATCGTTGGATTTGCATTTCCCTGAGCACGGAGAGCCCACAGACCACCATCCAGACCTGCCCCCTCCAGCCCAGCAGAGGAACCAGAGGTCAATGGGGCTGGGTCGCCTCAATGGGAAGGACGGCAAGCATGGGCCTCCAGTTTCTTTCATCCGGGCTACATGCTGGGGGGCGTCCAAATGTCACCTGGGGCCAGACGGTGACAGAAAGGGGAGGGCTGGGAGGGAGTCTGTGGACAGGTGGGCAGCCAGGGCCCTCTGAAGGCAAAGCCTGGGCTGCTCAGCTCCGACCAGGGCCTGTCCCACGGGGTTTGGGCAAGGCCACCAAATCTCCGCAGAAAACCAGAGAGGATGCCCTCCCTCCTTTGCACAAAACCTCTCACTTGCTGTATTTTGACAAGTAATTCAAATTCCATGAAGAAAAGAAAAAAAGAAGAAGAAAAGGAAGGAGGGAGGGAAGAGAGAGGAAGGGGACCCCTGAGACCGCCACGTCCACAGTCTGGGCCTGGACGGGTGCTGCCAGCGTGCAGCCTCCACGCTGACCATTAGCTGCCCCGCAAACAGGCCCCTCCTCAGCACCCGCACCGAGGAGCCCAGGTCCGCCCTTCCTCGCAGAGGCAGGTGAGTTTCCCTTCACTTGTGATGAAGTCCCCTCAGACAGCAGAGGGTTGGAGACTCCATAGCCCCTAATGGCTAATGTTGGAGCCCCTTCAGGCCAACACTGGTCCTCTGGGAGACAAAACAGACCCCCACTGTGTCCAGTGGGAGCTGGTGCTGAGCCCTCGACCAATGTGGGGGGGCACTCTACGTCCTGTTTCCCTGTTCCTCCTCTACTTCCTGGTTCTCCTCCTGCTCTGTCACCAGCAGCCCAGCCAGGGAGCTAACAGGCCAAGTTCAAGAGGCAACTCTGAGCTGCCGAGAGCAATTTCCCCTGTAACCCGTCAGGAGCAGACAAGCGGCACGTAGCTCGTGTAACATGTGCACCATATGCTGTTCAGAAATGGCCCGGTTCCACAGGGAAAAGCTTCCAAAGACTTTTCTTTGTCAACAGACGTGATGATAAAGACACGCAAAGTCCTGGGGCACAGAGGCTGCCGAGGGTTTTACGTACGACCGGTTTCATCTCATCTCCTGCGCCCTGTGCGGTGGAACATACGCCACAGCGAAGTGCTACATTTATTAGACATGTGTGACATCTGTTGGTCACACATCGGAGGGCCCCTCTGCCAACAGGGCCCTTCTGCCAACAGGGCCCCCGGGCTGGGGAAAGTTGGGAAATTGTCTGGAATGTTGTCTGAGGACGGTGAAGTGCACTGGGTTGTATGGAAGTGCAGTGTAAAAGCAGAGACATTGGTCATTTGAAATATGCATAAACATAGTTCATGCACACACACACACACGCAGAGAAAAGTTCAGGCGAATGCAGAAATGTTTACAATAGTTATCTTTGAGCGGTGGCTAAAGGGTGATTTATGTTTCCTTTTGTTTGTTTAGATAAATATTACCTATGGTAAATACTTCTAACTTTAGCCCTAAGAAAATCATCGATCAATAAAAACTTTCACTGAAACAAGCATACCTGATACATTAGTGCGCTACGGTCACCGTCACAAAGAACTGTAAGTGGTGGCTGAAAACACTAGATAGTTATTCTCTCACAGCCCTGGAGACCGTAAGTTCAAAGTCAAGGTGTCCTCAAGGCTGCTTCCTTCTGGAGCCCCTGAGGCAGAATCTGTTCTGTGCCCCTCTCCTGGCTTCTGGGGGCTGCTGGCAGCCCATGGTCGTTCTTGCCTTGTAAACACATCACTCCAGTCTCCGTCTCCACCTTCCCAAAGGCCCTCCCTATGTGCACGTCCATGTCTTCATTTGTCCTCATCTTCACTAATGACATTGGCCAAGACCCTGTTTCCAAATAAGGTCCTATTCTGAGGTTCCAGGTGGACATGAATTTGGGGGAGACACTCTTCAACCCAGCACACATGACCATGAAGTGGACCAGTAGCCTGAGAAGCTGCAGGTCACCAACGACTTGATTAAGACTTAGTTTCTGAGAAGCGGCTCCCAGAACGACATGGCCCGCCTCTAACCAAGTCTCTGGGGCCAGGGAGGGAGGGAGAGGGTGGACCCACAATGCCAGGACGACACCTGGGCCCTGCCAGAGCCAGGGGTCACAGAGCCCTGCAGATCCCCCGTGGGCCAGCTGCCCCGTGGACTGCCTGCCGCACCTAGCCTGAATGTGGATCGGGCCTCCAAATGCGCGTGGATGCTCTTGGGATTCGCAAATCACAAACTCATTTTAGAGTATCACAATCATTACATGTTTTCTCCCCCAGCAGTTAGGAAAGAACTGCTGTCACACGTGACTCTGAAATATTGGATGGTAAGAAGATTTTGTGTACTCATAAAAAGCTGGGAATTGCTGTCTGACATATTTTTCGGGGACAGCCTGTCTGGGGGAGGAAAGCTTTGCCTCGTGTCTTGTGTATTACATAGCAGGGACTGTGCACAGGGCTTGCTGACCATTTTCCTCACGATCTTCAAAACAATCCCATAAGGCAGTTATCCCATTATTCAGAGGAGGAAACTGAGGTTCAGGGAGACTATACAATCCCAGAGAGGCCCCAAATCATGTAGGTAGGAAGTGGTAGCGGTGGCATTTGAACTGGGAGACGAATGCTTCTAACACTGTGCGGTGACCATTACTCACTCTCGCAGGAGCTCTGTAACTGCATCCCACTCTTGCAGTAATTTAACCAAAGGTTCTAAGCCTGGGCTGTGGGAACCCCTGAGAGGGCACGCATGTGTCTATGTGTGTAATGATGCAGGGAGAAGCCATGCATCCCACCAGAACCTGAAAGGAGGTCACTGCTGCTCTAGTTCCCAGCGCCCTTCATTTGTGGATGAAAACTGACACCCAAATGGGGGACTGGCAATAGAACGGTTGCAGAGTTTTGGCTGGACTCTGCTCTCTGACTTTGCATTGTGGCCTTTCCATAGCATCACTGATTTTCGGGAGAGCTGGGGGAAAAGCTTAGCCACACCTCCTGACCTGACACTGCCCGATAAGTATCCAGATAGATGGACCATCAGCTCGGGCCACAGAGGGGTCTGGGAAAGCAGGCAGGCTAGACAGGAATGGGCAGAACCTCGCAACCAAATTCATCATCGTGCCCGCCACTAAGTCTAATTTCTCAGTCTCTTAACACTTGGAGAATTCTTCAAAGCCACCAGAAAATTGGCAGTGCATCCATGTCCCCAGGAGCATTTTTATTTAAATTATACCGTATTTTGCCATGTATGACGGCGTACTTTTTTGTTTAAGTGTTTGAGGAAAAAAGAAGGATGCACGTTATACATAGGTAGTACTAATTCCCTATCTATATAAATGTTTTTCATTCTTTTACTTATGCTTATGCACTAAAAGTTGGGGCCCAAAAGGTGGGTGCTCATTATACACGGCAAAATCCGGCCAGCGGATGTCTATTCCCACAGTGCGGCCAGCACTAGAGTTGCTTCTGCCGCCCCGCTCACTGTGCGAAACTCTCTTTCAATTATCTTGATTTGCACTGAATCTTCCCACCTCCCTTTAGTATCATAGCTTCCAGGAAACATCCAGAGCAAAAGGCAAGAGCTGTTCCCACACCATCACTGCCAACATAAATCAATAGCAACAAATGATCCTGCACTCTAACAGCTTATCCTGACCTTATCTACACCACGTGGTCAAGCTCCTTTTTCTTCCTTTGTCTTAGAAAATCACTTCAGATAAACCATCCTTGTAATGAAGTCAGGAGCACTTGGGTCTTCATTCGCCCTTCTTGTCTGCACCCTTCTCAGGCTCCGTGGGCGGTAGGGTCTCTTTCGGGGCTGTTTGCAACGCTCTCTTCTCGGCCAGGCTGACCTCTGAAATGCCGCTGCCTTTAAATATGCGGATCACCACATAGACTTTTAAAAATCCACGATAATAACAGCAACCATGACCACTAATGTGGGTTGTATTGAGCTATTTATCAAGAAATGTGCTGAGCGCGTTCACAAAAACCTCGGTTAATCCTAACAGTTTACACAGGAGGAAACGGAAGTTTAAAAACCCAAAGACCACAATAGCGGGGCTGCAATTGGACGTGAACTTCCAAGACCCCTCTCCACTATCCAATTCAAACAGCATGAGCTTCTAGCCAATAGTTTAACCCAGGTGCGGTCTTGGCATCGGATCCTTGTCAGTGATGAGTTTTCTAATTGGAAGAAGAAACATGGGTAGAGTCTAAATTACCAGGATGGGAAGAATTTAGCCATCAGCTTCAGGAGAACCCAGTTTGTTACAAGTCCACGTGTGAAAGTCAGGTTTTATTGAGTATTTATTATAATGCCCAATAAAACCACTGAGCTAGCTACGCTTGATTCCTGTAGTATTATCTCCAGTCCTTTGCTTCAATGATGATTTCATGCTTCAGATAAAAGAAAACTGAAGCGTACAAGGTGAAGGGACTTTGCCAAGGTCATATGCCAGGGACCCAGACTTTCCACCTTCTCTTTGCGCCTCCTATACAGCAACGAATTTATTGTTTTATTAACGTGAAGTCAGCAGTATTAACTGCCCACGACGCCTCTGAGTGGAACACCATCCTCTCTCTCCTGGTTCCCGCTGTGGAGAGCTGGGTGCAGAAGGGCAGTTCAATGTCAAGGTGTTTCTCAGGAGTCAACGAGGAAAAGATGGGCCATGAAGTCATAACAACCCAGTGGTGTTCCGATAGGTATTTAATAACCAGCTCTCTGGTTGGAGTCGGGGAACTCTGATTTGTAGCACTTGTCAATTTCCATGGTATACATACTCCCCTCGTGGCTCATTTCAAGATATCAAGACAATGTCCCTGAACTCAGAGTTGGTAAGAGATGACAATAATTGGCTCTCAGGAGCAACTACCAGCCAGTGCCTGTATGAGCAGGGCCAGCAGACCCTGTTCTAATCTAGCTTGTGACTCCCCAGTGTAAGACTTGGAACAAGCCTCTTAGCCTGAGTATCAATTTCCACTTCTATAAAGTGGGGAAGATAATACCATTAGAAACGACGGCACGACTAGAGGGCATCAACAGAGAACAAGGTCATCTCTCCCCACTTTCCAGGGCAGCAGCGCACACAAAGCCTTTTGACAGAGGGAGGCCAAGAAACACTTTGTTGTAAGTACAGCCTATGCCTCTGAACCCCACTGGGAAGAATCTGAGAAGTCGCACTGTATCATGTGATGAAGGCTGGTGTTCATCTTATCCTGTCCTCTCCTAGGCCCAAAGCCACCACCAAGGAATCTCTGCCAACCCCATGAAGGAGACAGAATGAAGAAAAAGGAAAACTACAAGTGGTTTGGCCAGTCCTTCCCTGTGATAGCGAGGCCTAGGCTGGTCCAGTGACATGAATACAAGGAGAGGCAAGAGTAACCAGGCTTGCCCGGCTGGGTGGCTCAGTTGGTTAGAGCATCGTCCCGATAAACCAAAGTTGCAGGCTCAATCCCCAGTCAGGGCACATATAAGAATCAACCAATGAATGAATGCGTAAATGGGTAAAACAATGAGTTGCTGTTTCCCTCCCTTCCTCTCTCTCTCTCTCTAAAACCAATAATTTTTTTAAAGTTTTTAAAGAATAACCAGGCTTCCTCACTTGGCAAAAAGATGCCAGGCCCTCCTACCCTCCCTGCCATAGAAGGGGAAGCAGAGGAACACTACCAACTTAGTAACATTTAGCTCTCAGTGACTCATCCGCTGGCACCGTGGCCCACTCAGCACTCAGCTCCCTGAGATCAGCACCTGGGGGAGGGGATGTCCTGCTCCGTCTCTGCGCTTAGGCTGCACAGTGGCTGGGCAGATTAAGTGACCTTAAGTAAAGCACCAGGTTTGGGCCAGAGCTCTCATACCCAGTTTTGTCATCCAGTTTTTCTTCACCTGAGCGGCTCTGAATGAATGATGGTTGTTCCAAAGTAAAAAGGAAGGAAAGAAGCGAAACCTTCTAATCCTTATCATCACCCACTACTCCACATGGAACCTACCAGCAAACACTTTGGTTTACAGCCGTGAAGACTATTCAAAGGATGGGTTTACTATGCGCTCAAAGATAAGTGTAAACATTGGGGTCTTCAAATCAGCAGCTCCCTTCCCGAGGGGTCTATTTTGAAGGGGAAACGGCATTTTGATGTTTATGCTCCTCCATGGTTGTATAAAAGTAAGTCACATGACTCGGTAGTAATGACTTTTATTTTTAAATGTGAGTCACATTAGTTCAACATACATGAACCACATTAAATTAAACATAACGTTGAATCACGTTCCCTCGGTGTTGAGAAGCAGGAGGTTTTCAACTCAGATTTTGTCTTTAGTTTATCTGCCCAGTGCCTGCAATTCCTTAAGCCTCTGGTCTCCCTGCCCTGACTTTGATGATGCAAATGTGCCCTGAGATCCACCCACTGGAAAGGGGTTTTCTGGATTTGCATGTGTTAAGCTCAAATAGGGCTGGGAGGTGCAGAGGGAGCCTGTTTCTCATGTGGAGTTGTTGTAAGGGGTGTCCCTACTCAGTCATCAATAGGCAGGCAACCACTGCCAAGCAAAGGACACGAGGCCAGGACACGGAAGGTGTAGCCTTCTGCCAGCTAGGAGCTGGTAACCTAGAGTAGAGGCAGAAGTCTAAAATAAACTCTATTTTCATGGGAGGAAGTCCATTCTACCCATATAAACAAAATGACGTAGC
>PVKM010039159.1:0-13819 GCA_004027735.1 Carollia perspicillata | reverse complement strand
CTGTATATAATGCTGCTATGGACATGGACGTACATTGGTTTCAATTCTCTTGGGTATACTCATATACTCAAAAGTGAAATTTCAGAATAATTCTATAGTAAATTCCTTGAGGAACCACCATACTATTTTCCACAGCAGCTGTACCATTTTACATTCACATTGGCAATGCACAAGAGTTCCAATATCTCCACATCTTCACCACCACCTATTGTTTTCTGTTTGTTTATTTTATAATAGCCATCCAAATAGATGTGAAGTAGTACTAATGCTCTGTCCTGTTGGGAACTGCCCTGCCTGGTTTCAGAAGCTGTAACCCTGCCATGGCTAAGGCTGAGTGAGCGACCTTCAGACCATAGGCCACTGAGGAGACAAAGCTTATCTCCCTGGCAGGGGCACCGCCTCTGCTTCTTTTACTTCACCCTGCCTGGCCCCAGATGCTAGATTAGTTAGCCAATGACAGGTAAGATTCCTCAAGGGAGGAACGATCTAAGACAGACACGATCATTGGTCCCCCAAGGAAGGCCTTGGGGGGCTATGGAAAAAGGGAGTAATGGACCCTCGCTCCTCAGCTTTGAAATAGCCGGAGTCCTCATTCTGTCTGCAAGAAGTCCCCTAATCTCGGCTGCCTTACTTCCCCTGCCTGACTTAAGCCTGAAACAATGCCTTAAGCCTGAAACAATGCTGGAGGTGGGTGCCACCCTGTGCTGGAAAGGGTGGGTTCCCTAGGTTGATCAGGCCTAAGGAAGAATGCATAAAATCCTATGAAAACTACTTTGCTAATACCCTCAATTTAAATAATAAGGGACCAGGCAGGAAGTAAGTTTGTTCCCTAAAGTTTTATGGCCCTTTGGCTATCTGACCCTCACTCAAAATAGACCCTCGGAGTTCTTTAAATGTTATCTATTGTTTAATCATTTCTGCCTGACAATGACTGATGAACTTTATTCCTGTGCAAATTGAACCCAATAAAAACCTGTCAAGGGAAGGGTCAGGGGCACTCTCCCCTTGAGAGAGTGGTCAGGTGCTCTGAGGCTTTTTCTCCTCCTGACAGAGAATCCATGCCATCCCTTTTCCTCCACAGGACTCAGTAGTCTGTGTGAATTTCTCGTATCTCATCCACAGTGTAGCAGACCCCACAAACTGGGGGTCCGCATCCACTGTCCATTGTTATGGAGAGCCATGGAGTTGCCTCAAATCCTCACCTGACCTAATGTGAAACTTGAAGCAAGTTTCTTTATCTGCATGTGAAATTATTTTCTCATTTCTAATATAAAAAGTTTGAACTACTTATATAGCAACTCTGTGTAGTAAGCAAAACATTGGGCTAAAGTCCTGCAAGATTAGAAGTGGAAAAAAGGATGTAAGCATGGACAAGACAGAACACCATGAAGTTCTCAATCTGCAGAGGAAAGTAGCCTAGAGTCAAGTTAGAGGAGCAGGAGATGAGGCAAGAGGATCAAGAAAGTGCTGAACTCGACTTGTTTTGAAAAGTCCAAACCGGAGCATTGGTGTCACAGTGTCATTCTAAATACCAACACAATGGGCATCAACAAGCCTTCTCCAGGTCCAGGTCAGAGAACAAATACCCTGCCCACTGCTGGGGGATGACAGCTACCCTGGCTCAGTTCCCCCTTCACCTCAGCACTCTGCACAATCACCTCGACATCATGTGCTATGTACCCAGCATCACAAGCTGATTTTAGTTGTAGAAGACAACAAATGCAGAGAAACTTGGCTTCTGGTGTTACAAAAATGCATTACAAAAGTTTTAGATGACTCCCAAATGGTGACTTTTTTTTCCATCACCATTTATGCCCCCATACCCTCTTTTACCTCCACCAACTCCTTCTCTAGGTGATTCTAGGGGAGAAACTTATTCTCCCCTAGAATAAGTTTTTTTCAAATCCTCACCTGAGGATATGTTTGTTCTTTTTAAATTGACTTTAGAGAGAGAAGAATGAGGGGAGAGAGACACACACACACATGGACATGAGGGGGAAAAATCGATCAGTTGCCTCCTGTAAATGCCCCCACGAAGGATCAAACCCTCAACCTAGGTATGTGCCCTGACTGGGAATCAGACCCACAACACTTTGGCATATGACACAACAATCCAACCAACTGAGCCACCCAGCCAGGGCATAGTGACTTTTTGAAGTTACTATTTTTCAATCAACAGAAGAGTTGAAGTTGTAGTGCCTAATCCACAAGAATATCAAAGTAGATTTGAAGAAAAGTCATAACGCCAAATTATTTCTTGAATTTATCTGTCTCTATTTTTTTCAGATGTCATTGTGAGAAACCTCTGAATGATTCCTGAACAGAGCATTTCAGTCATGGAGCCATCTGCACCTTTTGTCACTCATATAGTTAATTCTCTCTACAGGCTTGCTCTTTATTTCTTTCTTCCTTCCATTATTCCTTTCTTTCTCTCCTTTTTCTTCCTTTCTTTTTTCCTTCTTCCTTATTAATCACTAGACTTACATGTCTTCATAAATGTCCCCTTATGTAGTCCTCACAACAGGACTACATACTCGAAATATGAGTATTATTGTAATTATTTTTACAATTTAAGAAACAGACATTAAATAACTTGCCCAGGATCACACAGTAGAACTACAATTCAAACACAGGACTGAAAGATCCTGGTTTAACCCATGGACCCAAGGTCCATGATCACTCCATTTCATCAGTTTGTTTCCATTTTTTTTTTAAAGAAATTGTTGAAAAATGGTAATGTCTTTGAGGGGTTATTACAAATTAACTTTAGCCCTGGTTGGTGTGGCTCAGTGGGTTGAGTGCCGACCTGCAAACCAAAAAGTTGCCAGTTCAATTCCCCATCAGGGCACATGCCTGCATTGCAGGCCATGTTCCCAGTTGGGGGCCTGTGAGAGGCAACTGATCGATGTACCTCTTGCGCATTAATGTTTCTCTCCCTCTTTCTACCTCCCTTCCCCTCTCTCTAAAAACAAATAAATAACATCTTTTAAAATTTTTACTAAAAGTTAACTTCAAAGCTAATGAAAAAGAAGAAAACTTGAAATTATAAGATAAATCAAGAAAACATCATGTTTTTATAGCCCTAAGCAAAGTGCAGAGAAAAATATAAGGATTAAATTTTAGTTTCTTCAAGACTCCTCTTAATGTATTATAAAAATTGATCATGTGTCCCTAAAAGTCATAGTATAATTACTTGGGGGAAAAGTCAGGGAGAGGAGGCGTAGTTAGCAAAAAGAATGAAATGGAGCAGGGTAGATGTCTTGGATGATGGAAGTCTAGTAGGGATGCAAAATACAATTTCTGTGTGGAGCTTAGATATGCAATGTACTATGAAGCCTGTCAGTGTAGGATGTGAGTTTCTCCAGCAATATTCAGTAGTTCAGTTCAAGTTCAAGTTCACTTCAGTTCAAGTAGAAGTAGATCATTGGATTCAACCAGGTTGGAATTTTGCCAGATGAGGACAAAGAACAGTAGACTCTTACCATACAATTATTGACCTGAACAAGAATGGCCTCTACAGGGTGTTCTGGTTTGTTTGTTTATTTCCTTGAGGGAAAGGAAACCAAATTAACTGATATAAATACAAAAAGATTATAGAATAGACCCAAGAGGAAGAAAGTGGGCCAGGGAGGTCATTTACCAGGGGTCATCAGAATGAAGCAGTATTGTTCATTTTGTTCACTAGATCCTTACCATCTAGAACATATAAGGGGCTCAATAAATATTTGTTGAAAGACTTCCTTCTGTGAGCATCTATCAAGCATCTACTGTACTAGATAGACAGTGTGCTAGGAAATGCAGCTCTCAAATGGCAAAAGACCAGGCTGTGGACAACGCCGGCAGTACATGTAGGCAGCCTTGGAAAATCTCCCTGGTCCTCCAAACCTTTGCCAGTCTGGCTTGTGTTTGTGCATGACATGTTCCCATTTCACCGCAGAGCTGGAACTCTGAGAAGTGGCCTGAGTCCACAGCCCCAGGGAGGGATAGCCTGCTGGGAATAATATTTTCCTCCTTTTCACAACTTGTCAGTGGCCTCCCATATGCTTTTCTTCAGGCCTCTGATCTGTAAGGCTCCTGGGATTTTCCACAGTGGAGTAAATGACATCAATCACGACAGAGCCACAGCAGACAAATTATAGTGGTCAGGCATAAGCACAGAATGAGTGTCTCTGTCTCAAGTCAAAACATCACAGTGATCGTTGGCAGGAATGTGGCTGGCCAGGGACTGCTAGTAGAAGCCGAAGCACAACTTTGGAGATGGGCAGGGACCTCATGACCTTCTGACTTGCCGTTCATGGCTGAGCATCCAAGAGAATAAACTGTTAGATAATCGGGGTAACATCAAACATCAAATGAGACACAACAATTTACTTTTATTATTATTTTTTAAATTATTGATTGTGCTATTACAGTTGTCCTGATTTTTTCCCTTTTGTCCCTGCCACCCAGTGCCCCCTACTCCTTCAGGTAATCTCCAAAACATTGTTCATGTCCATGGGTCATGTGTAGGTTCTTTGGCTTCTCCATTTCCTGTACTGTATTTTACATCCCCATGGCTATTCTGTAACTACCTATTTGTACTTGTTAATCCCCGCATCTCTTTACCCATTCTCCTCTTTCCCCTTCCATCTGGCAACTAACTTCTTTTCTCTTGCTGCTTTTAAGAGTCTCTCTTTATCTTTAAACTTTGGCCTTTTAATTATGATGTGTCCTAGAGTGCACCTCTGTGTGTCCATCATGATTGGGATTCTCTGTGCTTCCTGGACTTGCATGTCTATTACCTTCACCAAATTAGGGAAGTGTTTTTTCACTATTTTTTTCAGATAGATTTCCAATTTCTTACTCTTTCTCTTCTCCTTCTAGTTCCCTATGATGTGAGTGTTGGACCTCTTGAAGTTGTCCCAGAGGCTGTTTATACTATCCTCATTTTTTTGGATTCTTTTTATTTCTTGTTCTGATTGTCATTTTTGTTGTTGTTGTTGTTGTTGTTTGTGGGTTTTTTGTTTTTTTTTTGCTTCCTTATGTATCAAATCATTGATGTGATTCCTGGCTACATCCACTCCTCCATTGTTTCCCTGTAAATTGTTCTTCATTTCCATTAGTGTATCCTTTGTTTCTGACAGGATCTTTTTTATGCTGTTGAGGTCCTCACTAAATTCCTTGGGCATCTTTATAACCAGTGTTTGAATTTTTGCCTCTGATAAATTGCTTATCTCCATTTCATTTAGCTCTTCTTCTGGAGTTTTGATCTGTTCTTTCATTTGGGCCATGTTTCTTTGTCTCCTCATTTTGGCAGCTTCTCTGTGTTGGTTTCTCTGTATTAGGTAGAGCTGCTTTGACTCCATGTCTTGGTAGTGTGGCCTAATATAGTAGGTGTCCTGTAGGGTTCAGTGGCACAGCCTCCCCTATCACCCAAGCTGGGTACTCTAGGTATGTCCTTTGTATTAACTGAGCACACCCTCCTCTTGTAGTTGAGCCTTAGTTGCTGTTTCCAGACGAATGGGAGGGATTTACCCAGGCCAGTCAGCCGCAAGGACTGGCTGTGACCATGAACCATCAACCTCCATCCTCCGTGGAGGATCAGCTATGCAGGGGCAGGGTGGGTGGGGCTCTGACGGGGTCTATAGCTATCTTCTGGGAGTGCTGGCCCTGGGGTTTCTTGGGTGGTTCAGGCCAAGGTCAGCCCCCACTTTTGTTTTGCCCTGGGCACCCTGCCTGAGCTATAAAATAATTTGAAATGTCTGCTACTTGTGTTGGACTTGGAGATTCCCAGGCAAAAACAAGGTGTGGCTCTAATCTGGCCGCTGCTAGGGCTCACTGAAGCCAGCTGTTTCTTGTTCGATAGGATTTAGGAGCCAAGACCAACAATTCTTATGGAAAAGCAGTTTGGGAGGTCCAGTAATTTGGGTGGGGCAGAGCCTCTAGGGATCTCCAAGGTGGGTCAAACAGTGTTAGCCAGGTTGATGGAGTCTCAGATATGATACCGGTTTACAGGCTCTGTGTGGGGAGGGCTTAGCAATGGGACAATGGCCTCTGCTTGCCTTGATTCCAGACACTTTAGTTTCTCCCTATATACCACTGTTGCTTTTCAAGCTGCTACCCAGGTGCTGGAGTTCAGAGGGAGTAGTCTGAGTAGATGAGTCCGTGTGTGGGTTCTTTAAGAGGAACTGCTTGTAGTTCCAGAAGTTTCTTCCACTGACTCAATCCCCATTGGTTTTTGCAGCCAGAAGTTGTGGGGACTTATCTTCCTGGCACCAGAACCCTGAGCTGGGGAGCCTTATGTGGATATGGGACTTCTCACTCCCAAGATATCCCTCCTGAATTTTTATCCACGTGGCTGTTGGACAAGCCCATTCTACATCTGCACCCCTCCTACCAGTCTCAATCGATGTGGTTTCTTTAATTCCATAACTATCAGACTTCCATTCAACTCAATTTCGTAGTTGTCAGGCTTCCATTCTGATGTTCCTGAGAGATGGCTGTTCTATATGTTAGTTGTAATTCTGACGTGGCTTTGTGAAGAGGCGAGCCATGTCTGCCTACACCGCCATCTTCCCTGTTGCACTTATCAAGACACAACTACTTAATCACTTGCCAGACATTGCCCCTCCTGGTGCAATGGAAAAAACAATTTTATATCCATGCAAAAATTGTATACAAATGTTCACAGGAATACTCAGGTACCCTTGGACCATTAAGTAGTTGTGCTACGTGAAGTCCTTCAAGAACAAAAGGCAAACCATTACCTGGAGCACATGTCTACTGCCATTAGAACAAATCTCTGGCCCTTCCGAGGTAAAAGGGTCCCAATGTAGTAAACTGGCCACCAAGTGGTATAATCCTAATCAAGGGCTCAGCATTAGTGTCTGTTGCTGGCAGGTTGAATATTTGGCAGTAGCAAAGGCTACATGAGCCTTGGTAAGAGGGAGTCCATAATCATGGGGCTATGATGATAGCCTTCATCTCTCCCACCCTCATCATATGCCAATTGTGGCAGCACAGTTGTGTCAACTGGCTAAACCAGTAATGTGTCTTCCATGGTGGATGTTCCCTAGTGGGTGTTAACATGTAAGAAAACTGTCTTCACATGCCATTCCACTCCTGTATGTCCACCAGCCTTTCTCTACTCCAAACTTCCTAGTCCATAGTCTTCCAATCTCTCTCCTTCCAGGGCCCTGACTAGCAAGCCAAGCCATTTGCCACTTTGAGTCAACAAATATTTTAACCACTAACCATTTCTCCTTCAGCACAAAATGGGCAACCAGGTTCAACACCCAAAGTTTTTCCCATTGGGTGATTTTGCTTCACCACTTATGGTCTAAGGCCACTGTAACTGGATGTCAAACAGCTGCAGGCCACTTTGGGCTTGCACCTACATCCCCAACTGATATGTCCATAAAGCAAGCTCAAAACCTTTTCTCCACCATGTTGCTATTAATTCCATGGACTTCTGTCAAATCCTTTTAATCAGCCCATGAGGCCATCTTTTCTGTTCTAAAAGGCCAAATTTCTGTCGGTATCCCATCTTCATCAAAACTGTCAAAATCTGTGACAGAGCTGAGATTCTTTTTCCCATGAAATCTAACAGGTTAGCCTAACACAGTTGCACAGACGCTAGCACAAAATCCTGGGTCAGGGACAAGTGACAGTGTATTACTCACAGCAATAGTGAGCGGTTGCCAGAGCATCAGCATTTCCACTCATTCCCTAAACTCTAGTTCCCATGAGGCTACAAAATGACTGCCAAGTCGTGTGTGCATGTGCACTGGGTTGCATTACAGGAGACGAATCCCGAACTAAGAGACCACAGTTCTTTTGTAATAGACAGCAAGACTACCTGACCATCACTCCAGAGGAAGATACTATGTTTATGATACTGGACAGTAAACAATTTGGCCTTTGCCCCAGAAGGAGACAGTACCTCCATCTCAAGTCTGTTTGCTACACAAATATCCTTGAAAAAGTAATCTGAAACAAAAGCTTAATGCTGCTATTCACAAGACATGTAGAAACATGAGAGACCCATGGAAAATTGTCCCCAACATCAGATAGCAATTACATTTTTAGGATTTATCCTACTATAATTTCACATGTGTGGAAAAATATATATACAGGGATATTTATTAAAGCACTCTTTGCAACAACAATAAAGATCACAGCCCTGGCCACAAGGCATGGTTGGGTGGAGCGTTGTTCTGATGTGCCTGAGTTATATGTTCAATCCCTGGTCAGGGACACACAGAAGTCAACCAATGAATGCATAAATAGAGTAGAACAACATAAATCACAACGAAAATTACAAACAACATAAACGACAATCAATAGAGAACTCATTAGTAAATTACAGTATACTCAAATGATGGAATGGAATACTATGCAGTCACTAAAAAGAAAATAGCTATATTTGTACACATATGGAAGAATTGGTAATACCTAAAAAAATAGCAAGATATAGAGAAGGATGCATAGTAAACTACATTTATATACACAATTAAGAAAGCATTTTGTATATATTTGCATGTACATAAAATATCTCTGAAAAATGCATGAAAAATTAATAACTATAGTTGCATCTAGGGAAAGAAGCTCAGAGACAGGATTTGGAGAGAGGCTTATTTTATATGATAAGCTCTTATGTACATTCAAATTTTTAAAACATAAATGAATATAATTATTCAAAATGATTATATTTTTTAAAAACCATAATTTTAAATCTTTTGAGGGCTCTTCATGTTGCTATGGATGGAATATTGGAATGAACGACTTTTTGTTTAGGGCAACACCTTGATGGGCTGTTTTGATTGAAAAGTAAAATCCTCTGATGATGGCCCAGAAGGAAAAGATGGCTCTGCACAGTAAAGCAACAGGAATTTTTTATTTTTCTAGTGAGAACTTCAAGTTTTCAGGGAGATGCTCTTGAACTGAGAAAAAATAGAGTTCCTAGTCACACAATATGCCATTAGTGGCATCTAAGTGACAAGATCACCAGTGGATAAAATCCCTGTGGTGGGCTGAAGCTCTCTAGTATTGAGTTTTAAGTCATTTTGTTTTCTGTGTTCTGCTATAATCCATTCTGTTATTCCCAAATATTAGCATTAGAGTCTAGCATTAGAGTCCATTATTTATAAACACGTAAAGTCTATTATTTATACACAAATTTGTATTGATGGGTCTTTGTAGAATGGACTCTATTCTTGAAGTATCAAATTTACCAAATCTATCATTACTAATACTAGAACAACCTGATATGGTGTTAACATAACACTGTGTGAACACAGTCACCTATTCTTTTTTTTTAAGATTTTATTTATTTTTAGAGAAAGGGGAAGGGAAGGAGAAAGAGAGAGAGAGAAACATCAATGTGTGGTTGCCCCTCACGTGCCCTCTATTAAGGAACTGGCCAGCAACCCAGGCATGTGCCCTGACTGGGAATCAAACCAGTGACCCTTTGGTTCGAAGGCCAGCACTCAATCTACTAAGCCACACCAGCCAGGGCATATCACCTATTCTTGTCAAAAATATTTTACCTGAATCTAATCAGTTTACAAAAAATACTGGGAATAGAGAAACAAGTTTCTCACCTTGTTTCTCAGGGAATAATAAGACAGATCTAGAATGTAGAACATTCTATGAGACAACTGGCCTGGCATCTTTGAAAGGTCACTACTATGGGAAAAAATAGTGGGGAGACTGTTCTGACATAAAGATTAGAGAGAAACAAAAACACAGCTCAATGCCATATATATATATATATATAGATAGATATAGATAGATAGATAGATAGATATACACACACATATATACGTATGTATATGTGTGTATGTATATATACATGTATATATATTAAATGAGTGGAGAAATTTGAATATAGTTAAATCTTAGAAGATATTGAAGAATTCTTAATTGTCTTGAATGCCATCATGGTTTTGCAGTTCTGTAGGGCAATGCCAGTACTTTAAGAAACAGATGGAAAGTATAGTTAGGAGGGAAGTGTCATGTGTGTAAATATTCTATACATTTGTAGACAAAGCAGGTACGGCAAATATCAACATTTATTGAATGGGAAGTGATTGTATTATCCTTCCAACTTTTAGCATGTTTGAAAATGTTCACAATCACTAGTCACAGACCAGGTGTGAGCAAGACTTCAGTGCAGGGGGCTGCCAAGGATGCTAAGCACTACTTCAAGAGCACTGCTCTTGAGATCTTCTTTGGAATATTTTTCAAATGGGTGCCCCGAGAGGCATTTCATTCAAATAATACTCTGTTTGCAGTGGTAAATAGGGAAGGTGACACTGAACACTGATGAAGTTTCTGGTTAAGGAACATCTGGGTGTTCCGCACATCACCCAAGGGCACGCACTGTTGGAGGCTAGCAGCCTATCCCCTGGCTCTGCTGTTTGAGGAATTTGACATGCTTGGGGCAGTTTGTGCCACGCCCATAGAGACTGGTCCTCCTCAAAATCAGTCAGTCAGGGCATGTCATTTCCCCCTTACCACTTACTGGCCTAGGGTTGGGCAGGTGAGCTAGGTCTGGCTAATACAATGTAAGACAAAGTCTGTTGGGACTTTCTTGGTTGGTTTTTCTTCCTTAATAATAGAGAGGACAATGTAAGGGTAAATCCCTTGCCCTGGGCCCTCTCCTTTCTGCTTGGGCTCTACCATGTGTGTATACAATGCTTTGAGCTGTGGCATTGCTTTGTGCTATTACCTGTGACAGGAGACATAGTCAACGCCTGAAAGATTGTGAAGTAGAATGAAGGAAGAGCCTAGTCCTTCATGACTTCACTGGGGCAGGAACCAACCTGGAGCCCCCCTACCTCCATGTCAGGCTTCTTCTAATGTGATAGTAACAAGCCCATGCGAGGCTTTTAGTCAGGCAGTCTGTTACTTGCAGTTTACCAACTCTTAACCTTTGATCTAGCGACTTCATTTTCAAGACTCTATCTTAAGGTTATGATTAAGCATTTGCTCAATGATTCATCTATGATTAGAAACAGCATAAGAGGTATTCTTCACAGGAAAATAAGATTAAAACAAACTTAAATATCCATTAATAAAATATGGATTAAATAAATTATAATGTAATCCTCACAGAGCAATACTAGTCAGCTATTAAAAATAATGTCGTAAAGAGCATATAATACTATGAAAAGATGCTGATAATGAATTATCATGTTGGGAAAAATTAGGTCACACAACAGGATGTATATTATATTTTCCTTTGTGTAGAATACACATATATGCCCAAACACAGAGAGAGAGAGACAAATAAAAGATAGAAACCAAAGTCCTTAATGCCAATTTTCTGTGGGTGATGGGACTATGGACTTTTTTCTTAACTTATTTCCACCTTTTTTTTTTTTTTTTACTTTTTCTGCAGTGAACATATGCTTCTTTTCCTACATTTCCATACAGCCTAAAATGGTGTTAGACCACAGTAAGTATTCAACAAATACAAACCACAGTAAGTATTCCAACTAAAGTTAATGGAAAGGGGTTGCTAGGGGAGGACATTCTGTCCTTTTTCCTTTTACATTATTTCTATCACTCCACTGACAAACTACTTAAACTCATCCTAAGCTTAAGTTCTCAAAAAAGAGTGACTGTGCCTCACCTGGAGTTTTTAGGTCCTCTATTTAATTTCTGGAAGCCTGGATAGCGGAAACCCACTCCTCTCTACCCTCGCCCATACCTGTCTCCCACTGGTTACACCGCCTGTCCATCCATCACCTTAGGGAAGGGCTGTGTCTGGCTGAGGTGGGGAAGGAACTAGATGGATGAGGCGGGGAGTGGAGATCAAGCTGCTGTGCTCTTGGGATAGAAAAAAAATTGCACAAAGAATACAGTCTCCAAGCCAAGTGCAGTGTAATAGCTACCAAGAGCCACCTCCTTCTTTCTCTTCCTCCTTTCCTCATTCCAACAGTGGTTATTTAGCACCTACTGTACACTGGGCATTGGGCTAGGACTTGGGGATATTAAGATGAACAAACTACAATCCCTGCTCTTAATTATCTCACTGTTTAGTAGCAGAGACATTTACAAATAAATCATTACAAATCAAGACTTTCAAGCAAGGATAAACTAGTGTACAAAGAATAGTGAAGGCAAACAAGAGGGAATGACTGATCATTTTAGTGCAACTGAATCAGAAAAGTGTCACAGAGAAGATGATACAGGAGCTGGGTCTAGAGTTTGCCAGACGGGAAAGGCACCCCACACAAGGAGCAGCAAGGAAGCCCGAGCACACTGTTGCACTGGCAGGTAGGAAAAGGCGGAGATCTCGAATATTTGGTGTCTGGAACATTTTTAACAACCCCCTAAGAGCTTATTTTTAGTGATAATTGTAAAATTAAGTCAATAATAATAAAGACCAGAGTAAAAATGCAAAACCCGACATTTTCCCTGTATTGAACTTTCTGTATATAATCATACAGTTACAAAAACAATCAGCAAATTTTAACAAAATCAGAACATTTGCAAAAGGTATAATTTAGGCAACTACTAAATCAGACCACTAACACTTAATTTCATTCATTCTTTAGTTTTAAAAGAGATAATTAACAATCAAAAAAGTTTTCATTTTAAGTACATTATCAAATTCAGTAAAATATTTCACATGAGTTAAAATTTGCCCTCGCCAAACAAAAATATTATACATCCCAGTTGACGCAGTCTCACTGGTTTAAATTTTAAACACTAAAAATTCCAGGAGGTCACACAGAATGACACAGAGTTCTGTTTCTCTGCCTTTATGATCACCAGCAATCATTGTTTATCTGAAAGTATGAAAGCAATATAGGAATATATTGTGCTATAGGGGTTGGAATCAGTAACTGTCCAAAGTGAACCAGAATGATTCCAAATTATTACAAATTTACTCTTGAAACAAAGGCATGTAGCCCTAAGTACACAAGTGTTGAATGCTGACCATATGCCTGGGAGTTCTCCACATTACCTTTCATGTGTAAAACCATATTTACTATCGATGAACTATTCAGATGAAAGTTGCATTGTTAAAACCCAACCATAACCACAGCAATTGTTTAGAAGTTGTAACAAAAGATTTTTCTCTGGAAGGTACATTTTGTCATTGACATTGTTTACAGTGGCCATTACATGGTGATAATAAATAGCAGGTGCAATATTTGTCCAGTTAGTATTGTTTTTTAAAGTCTGTAGACAATGTACATATCATTGCTGGTGGCCAGGGCTGGTGGCCCCCACTGCGCTATCTATGTACCGTCATGTGAGAGATGATGACAGGTGGATAGCGGTCAACCAAAAAGCAGCTTTGAAAGAATCTGTGTTTGTCTTGGAAATTGGAAATTGATGCCAAGACATCAATTATCATGACAGACAGAGAAGAGGGATCTTTCCACCTCACTCCATGTTCTCTCTGGAAAAGTTTAGCTAAAGCTTCCCAGTCTGCAGAAGTCTCTAAAGCCTTTCCCCACATCACCAGGATCCCTCCAGGGAATGACAAGACACAAGTGGTAAGAGAACAGAGTGAAATAAATCCCGACTCACTGCACTCAGGATCCAGCCACACGGCACTTTTCCACAACCTGGTAATTTGGCTAATTTGTCACTTACTTTCCCTGCTTGGGAATTTTTTCCTGCCACCTTTTCTTAGACAGGGCCTTGCTTAAATGTAGCCCTTGACTCTACTTGTGGGGACATGTGATTCGGGGAGCTGTACAGGAGCATAGAGGCCTCACCCTTTAAAAAGACGATGCAGAGAGAGGGCATGTTTCCCAGCCCCAGAGCCCAGGACGGTGTTAACGCTGCACTCTACAGTGTGTGCATACAACACAGC